>APFE030086790.1:11890-46147 GCA_000404065.3 Pinus taeda
AGACGTAACTCTTGGTACGGTCACAATCTTTAGATTTGAACGATTAAAATTATTTAGATCACACCTTTTTTCTCCAACGTTATCAAAATATCTTTTACTTTTAAAATACCATGGGCAATTACCATGGGTTGTTTCTAAAAGCTCGGTTAATGTTCTCCACGTAAAATGTAAAACTTACCACTAGTTTCTAAAACCACGGGCAATTACTAATGGTTTCTAAAATACCATGGGTTGTTTCTAAAACCTCAGTTAATGTTCTCCACGTAAAAATGTAAACTTACCACTGGTTTCTAAACCACGGGCAATTACCATTGGTTTCTAAAACCACGGGCTTTTCCACGTATTTTTTTTTTAAATATACTTGAAAAGGTTCCCACTTATCTTTATTATGCACTTTTATCAATAATGTAAAACCCTTTTATATATATATATATATATATATATTCACCTTTTTTGTTTTGTTTGTTCACAATATATTATTTCCTTTCCTCTTTTTTTTTTATATACCCTTCTTTATTCTTTATTATATCTTTATTCTTTATTAATTTTTTTTTTTAAATAATGGCCAAAGACCTAAAAAAAAATGGAGAATCTCCCAATATATAGTGAAACGCTTCAATTATGACAGCAACAAAGTTGATGATAGGTTGATAGCCAAAGGCCTAGTGATCAGCCAAATGTGGCTCTGATACCAATGAAGCGAACAAAGTTCCTTCTATAAATTAATTACTCCAAAACAGTGTTGTTAAAAGCGCGATTAAATCGCGCTTTTTTCAAAAAATCGCGAGTTTTTCCCTAGGCCGATTTAATCGCGCTTTTTATAGGAAAAAAACGGGATAAAAAATTTTTGCCGCTTTTTTGGGAAAAAAAACGCGCTTTTTTCGAAAAAAGCCCGCTTTTTTCAAAAAAGCGCGCTTTTTTGCCTGCTTTTTTCGAAAAAGCCCGCTTTTTTGGGAAAAAAGCTCGGGCTGGCGAGACAGCGCGATTTTTAATGAAAAATTGAAAAAAAATGAAAAAAATGAATATTTTTGTACCAAACGATTTTTTCCCGCTTTTTTCCGCTTTTTTCCGCTCATTCCCCACGTCGATTTAAAATCCCGCTCGCAGCTTTACCACAACATTGCTCCAAAAGACTTGGAATATCAAGATATCCATTAAGAATATAATATTATACTTAAATAGAAGAATAAGAATGAATATAACAAATGAGAACGAGAGGATTGCTTATATACCAAGCAAGTGTCTCTTCATGAAGAGTCTCCATGTCCTAATTAGACTGCCATCAACCTTAATAACTAGCTAACTAACTTATTATGATTATTATCTTTTTACATATATTTATATTATTTATATATTTTATTCGTTACACAATTGATGTTATTTCTTCTATTTGTTAATTTAATTAAACAAATTATTTGTTGTGTGCTGCAGCAAATATCGAAACAAATACACTACAACCTTCACAAAACAAATACTACGGAAGAAATAAAAACGTTGGAAGAAATAGATGCACACACACAAAATACACCGTTATTTTTGGACTAAGTCCCCACAAAAACCCAACTCGGGAAAATCGGTGCAGCCACTGAGGATTTTAATATTATGCAGTAGTGAAAATCTGAGAACAAACTATGGATGCCCAACCTAGCTATCCAAACAGAGGAAAAAATGGAAAAAATAACTAGTGAGAAAAAATCCTCACTCCACAGGTGACCCGACATTGATCTCAGCTAGAAACTAAGTCATCCCTTGCTACCTCTGCGCAGTCTCTACGTCAGCCTACGCAGTCACTGCGTCCCTCTAGCTCGGAACTGCGTCACCTCTCACTGTCTCGTCAGCTGTTGTCTACGAAACTGATTCTTCCTACCTCTGGAACCTCTATCCAGCTTCTAGCACTGAGTCTCGACTTCTCCCTAGCGAAACGGAAATCTCGTCTAGAGGGCTCTAAGCTGCCTCTCTATGGCAATCACTGCCTCTCTACAATGTACTCACCGGAACTGGAAAAGCTTCCTCCGGCCTCACTATCTCTACCCCTCTCTCACTGCCTCGATCTCACTGAATCACCTCCAGTAACTGAATGTTGCTGCTCTAGAGATTGATTTCCCAGCAAAATCGAATGCTCAACTGATTTGGTGTGTCTTCTCCAAGCCCCATCGACTTCTTATAATCCTTTGTTGAGACTTCAACGGCCACGATTAAATCTTAATCGATGGCTAAGATTAACTAGAGATCGGTCCATGTACTTTTCTAGAACATTCTCACCATGACTTAATTAATTCTCATTAATTATTCATATTTCCTAAGTTTAGACTTAGGAAATATTAAAAACTAATTAATAAATCTAATTAAGTCATCTCTAGGTGGAATTTCCAGAAACGATTTCTGGGTATTGGAGAATACATGTTTTCTAGCCTCTCCACCAAATCTCGTGGCTAAAACACATCGATGCTACAAAAACTGACACACAAGAACAAGAGACACAAGATGTAGGTGCACAACCAAGGCAAAACCCCTATAAGGGGAAAACTCAATCAGAACTCTCCCTTCAGTAGTTCCAAAAACAAAATGAGACAATCCAAGGCTCTTTTCACCTAGACACAGTTTTCTAGCCTCTCCACCAAATCTCGTGGCTAAAACACATCGATGCTACAAAAACTGACACACAAGAACAAGAGACACAAGATGTAGGTGCACAACCAAGGCAAAACCCCTATAAGGGGAAAACTCAGTCAGAACTCTCCCTTCGGTAGTTCCAAAAACAAAATGAGACAATCCAAGGCTCTTTTCACCTAGACACAGACTTCGTCCAATCACCAAGTCAGCACTTCCTTCTTCTCCAAGTGACAGTTTCCTAGCAACAACTTTGATCTAGAACTTCGACCTTCCAGCAACAAAATTTTGGCCCCCTAGCAAAACTTTAACCTGCAGTAGATTTCAGAATTTTGGTCCCAGCAAATGCCCAGCAACGCACACGTGAGAGATAGATAGCCCAAAACTTAGATTTAGATCCTTCCAACAAACTTCCTCCTTCTCCAGCTATTTCGCACTTTTTCTGCCTCTCTTGCTCGTATATTGAACTTGTTGAGTGAATGTATCAAATGGATCGAACTACCTCTCTATATATAGCCTTTTTTGTGGGTCGAATTGCCCTAATGTAGGCTAACTTCATAGGGACAAGGCCGACTTGGTGTGGAGGTGTCAAATGACCTATTCGACTCAAAACTAATTCTTTTTACATGATACAAAAACGCAAGAAGGGCCTAATAAAAATGAAAATCACTCTATTGACTCTATATAAAACCTAGAAGCCTACAATGGAGGCTTTGACCTAAAAATGATGACCCGAGCATGAAACCCATGTTTTAATAAGTCATTTTATTAATAATAAAATTTATTTTGACAAATATATTACGTTATACAAATATGAAGACCGAACATAGTTACATTTTTCAACACTCCCTCTTAACTAGGGAGGTATTCATAATTACATATATATATACAAGTACATGGAAGATCTCAAAAGACATGAACTATGACGGATTCTAGCACACTCAATGCTATGGACTAGATACCTGACCAGGGTTATCTATCCAAGTGGGACTAAGATGGACTCAAGCTTTTAGCGAATCTAGGTAACATCAGGCTTGCTAACCATCAACCCAGGGATCTAGGTGCGTATCCAAGGTCAAAGCTCCAAGACCAACGCCACCCTCCCTCTTCGGGATCTAGACATCAACACAAAGGTTGGTTAGATGTCCTCCCGAGCATCCGCCATTAGATGCTTCATCTCTCCCTATCAACTAAATCTGTAATGTAAACCAATCCAAACATTTCTTATAAAATACTCAAACTTCTTATTCAGACTTCGTTAGCACATCAGTTACTTGTTCATCTGTCAAAATATCTTGTAGCTTTACGACCCCATCTTGTACCAAGCTTCTAATGTAGTGGTACTTGTTGTTGATATACTTCATCCTTGCATGGAATACAGGGTCTTCGGACATCTTGATGTTGCTTTGATTATCACAATTTATTATTGTAGGATCCAAAGGCTTTCCAAACAAATCTGACAAGAGTTTTCTTAACCAAACAGCGTCCTTCCCTACTTCACATGTAGCAACGTATTCGGCTTCGGAACTACTTAATGCAACAGGATCTTGTTTTCTACTCATCCATGAAATCATTGGAGATCCCAAAACTGAAACGTCCAATAGTAGTGCTTCTTCCATCAGTCTCACTCCCACCCCAATCGGAATTTGTAAAACCTGTCAACTTAACTTCCTTTCCATCATACTTTAGGCAGTGATGTATAGTGCCACGTAGATACCTCATAATATGCTTAGCAGTTATCCAATGGTCATGATGAGGCTCCAACTGAAATTGACTAAGAACATTTACAGCAATTTACAGCAAAGCATATATCAGGTCTTCTATTTATCGAGTACATCAGAGAACGCACCAACTTACGATAACTAGTAGGATTGACGAGACTAGAGTCTGAGCTTCGCAACTTCTTAAGATTAGTGATCATGGGAGTAGTCATAGGCTTGGAATCCATCATAGCGAATATTTGTAACATCTCGATTATGTATTTACCTTGACCCAGATATATCTCTAAAGGTTTATGCCAGACTAAACCCAAGTAATAGTGCATAAGTCCAAGCTCTTTCATTTCGAATTCAGCTGCCGACATCTTCCTACATTCTTGTATTTTGTGTTGAGATTTTCTGTTTGGAGCAAAATAGGAAAAATCTCAGCTGATGACAACAATAGAATTCAGGTCCTAGATTAACTCCAGTTTGTGGGAGGGATTATGCCTCCTATATTTTGATGTGAGGGAGTTAATGAGGCTGTTAGATTCTCTATGCTATATAACAGGCAACCATTCGGATGGTTTGCTAAGAGGGCGAGAGTTTTATGAGGTTTTCATTATGTAATCTCCAATTTGATTAATAAATTCCTGATGCCTATGTTTGGTGGACGTAGCCCAGATTGGTTGGGTGAACCACGTTAAACTCGTGTTTATGTGCTTGATATTCTGCTGTGTGTTTATTTAATTTGCTGTGTCTCTGGATTCCAACAATTGGTATCAGAGCATGTTGGAGGTGCTGCTTGGAGAAGCTGACTGGAGGCGCTGCGTGCGTGACTGCTGATGCTGGCGGACTGTGCTGGTGAACCTGCCTGCGTGTGAATGCGTTAGTGCTGGCGGACTGTGCCTGGTGCGAGCGTGAACCTGCCTGCTACGTATTCTATAACAATTGCTGGTGCGGATTAAATTGCTGGTGCGTATTAAATCGTTGGTTCTGAATGGAGATGCTCTTTCTGGTGCGTATTAAATTGCTAGTGCGCTATTAATCAACGTTTGTGACAGTAAACTTTACGCAGTATCATGTCATGCTCAACTTTAGATAAGCCAAGAATATATACGTATATGCAACAAAGACCATTCAGAAATGGCCGTGGCAGTTATTGTTGATATAGGTTTTCATTTTCCACTTTGACGGATTATGCTATGACGTGTATTTGGCCTTTGGTATAATGAGATGTAGTCTCAAACTCTGTTGAGACTCTGCTCATCTAAAAAAAAAATTTAAAAATCCATTTCATACGGTATTGACCAAATTCATTTACTCGACAGGTTCTGAATGGAGATGCTCTTTCTAGCTCTCTCTCTAAATAAGAAAATGTTAGTTTTCAGTGGTATTTGTTAAGGAATTGACATGCACTTGAAGAAAGAGCATCGTGACCTTTAACGAAAGTTTTAAAGACCTTTTTGGATAATGAATTGATGATGCCAAGAATATGAGGGAGAAATTCTTTTGTGTGAAGTGCAAACAAGAAAAAAAAAATTGTGAAGTGCAAAAGGGCAGTTTTTTTTAAGGCAAAAGTACAGAGGCATAAGCATTTTTTTTTTTTTTGTGTAAAAACAAAGGCATAGGCAATTTTTTTTTTTGTTGGTTGGATATTGGAGATTATTGTGTTTTTTGTTGATACAAATGGCGAAAACTCAAAGTGCCCGGTTTGAAATTGAGAAATTTAATGGCAAGAATAATTTTGAGATCTCGAAGGTGAAGATGCATGATTTACTTGTCCAACATGGTGTGGCAAAGGCGTTGTTGGGCAATTCCAAACAGCCTTACAACATCACAGATAGTGAGTGGGCCGAGATGGATGAAAGAGCAATTAGTGCTATTCGACTGTGTCTAGCTGATGATGTCCTGTTTAATATTGTGTCGGAGACAACAACTGCTGGTTTGTGGACGAAACTGGAGAAACTGTACATGACCAAATCCTTAACCAAAAGGATTCTCCTGAAGCGACAGTTGTACGGTTTGAGAATGAAGGAAGGTACATCGATTGCTGATCATTTAAATGCTTTTAATACTCTTCTTGTGCAATTAAAAAGTATAGAAGTAAAAATTCCATCCGAGGATAAAGCTATTACTTTATTGTGCTCGTTGCCCGAGTCATGGGATCATTTTGTTACTTCTATAAGTCTTAGTTCATCAGAAACTATTGAGTTTGATGATGTAGTTGCATCCTTATTATCGAAAGAAACAAGGAGGAGGTCGCATTCCGAAACCTCTACATCAGAAGCTATGACAGTTAGAGGTTGTTCGAAAGAAAGACGCCCCAGGAAGCCAGGCAACTCACATTCAAAGTCAAAAGGAAAGAAGAGTAAGCTAAAGTGTTGGTTTTGTGGCAAATCAGGGCATTTAAAGAAGGACTGTTGGAAGCGTCAGCAGCAAACTTCAAAAGCAGAGTCTTCGACAAAGAAGAAGGAGGCGAATACGACAGATACAGGTTCGACATCTGGTTCAGGTATGAGTGATGAAGTATTATCAGTTAATGTGTCAAATCATGGCCAACATTGGTTGTTAGATTCTGGTGCATCAAACCACATGTGTATCCATAAAGAATGGTTTAAGGAATATAAATCAATTAATGATGGAGTTGTGTACATGGGTAATGGTGTAACATGTAATATTGTTTGGATTGGAAGCATACAACTACAAATGTTTGATGGGACAGCTAGAATATTAACTGATGTGAGGCATGTACCAGATTTAAGAAAAAACTTGATTTCATTAGGAGCACTTGATTCAAATGGGTATAAAACTGTAATTCAAGGTGGAGTAATGAAAATTTACAAAGGAATTTTACTAGTTATGAAAGCTAAGAAAGTAGGAAATCTATTTCAGTTAGAAGGAGGTACAGGGTCATATTTTGTGTCTGTCTGAACATGATAGTAGTTCCATTCACTTATGGCATCAAATATTGGGGCATATGAATGAAAGATGGTTAAAAATTTTGGCTGATCGCAAGTTACTTGCAAATCTAAAGTCTGGAAAGTTAGATTTCTGTAAGCATTGTCTGTTTGGAAAACAAAATAAACAAAAGTTTAAAACAAGCAAACATACTAGTAAAGGAATACTTGATTATATCCATTCAGATGTCTGGGGTCCAGCCCCTACAACCTCATATGGTGGTTCGTCATATTTTGTATCATTTATTAATGACTTTTCTAGGAAAGTTGGGTCTACATGTTGAAAAGAAAGTCTGATGTGTTTTCAGTTTTCAAGCAGTTTAGAGCATTGGTAGAAAACAACACTGGTAGAACAATAAAATGTTTACGAACTGAAAATGGTGGTGAGTTTACTTCCAAGGTGTTTGACAGCTATTGCAAGGATGCAAGGATCGAGAGGCATAAGACCACGGTTTATACACCTCAGCAAAATGGAGTTGCTGAACACATGAACATGACTCTTCTACAGAGAGCAAGGAGTATGCTGAGTAATGCCAGGTTGCAGAAGGAGTTGTGGATGGAAGCGGTGGCAACAGCTTGTTATGTGATAAACCGATCTCCATCGACGGTGATAGACTGCAAGATTCCGTAAGAGGTATGGAAAGGACACCCTTGTGACTATTCTAAACTCAGAGTGTTTGGTTGTGATGCATATGCTCTAGTGCCTAAACATCAGCGAACTAAGTTAGATCCAAAGTCTAAAAAGTATATCTTTGTTGGGTATGGTGTTGGAACAAAAGGATATAGATTGTGGGATCCTACTACCCACAAAATCATCATCAACAGAGATGTAAAGTTTAATGAATCCTCTCTTGTACAGTTAGATGTAGATAGTAGATTGAAACAGGATGATGTATCTGACTTTCATCACATTCAGTTTGATAGCATTTCTAATGATAGTTATGATGACCATAGTTCAGATACTAGTCATGAACAGGTTTCAGAATCAGAACATGAACATGGTTCAGGTTTAGATCATGAACAGGTCTCAGATACTGATCGGCAAGAAGTTCCTACAGAAGGTAGTCAGCCAATCGAGGAAGCGCCACAAACACTTAAGGAGATTGACAAGAATCAAACGGCCACCGAGAAGGTATGATGATTATGTTACTTTAGTTGCATTTACTGCTAATGACGATGAACCTCTGTGCTATCAGGAAGCAATAGAAGGTTCGGAAAGTGACAAGTGGAAAGCAGCCATGAAGGATGAAATGATGGCCTTGAGTAAGAACGGCACATGGGATCTGGTTGAGCTTCCGAAAGACAGGAAAACTGTGGGGTGTAAATGGGTCTTCAAGCTAAAACGGGGTGTGAATGATACGGAAGACAGGTACAAAGCGCGACTAGTTGCAAAAGGGTTTTCTCAGAAAGCTGGTATTGACTTTCATGAGATTTTTTCGCCAGTGGTTAAAATTGTTTCAATTAGAAAGTGTTAGCATTAGTGGCTTTGCTTGATTTAGAGTTGCAACAATTAGATGTTAAGACTGCATTTCTACATGGTGACTTAGATGAGGAAATTTATATGGAACAACCGAAAGGGTTTGTTTAGCATCGCAATGAGAAATTTGGCTGCAGGCTCAAGAAGTCATTATATGGCCTGAAGCAGTCACCTCGGCAGTGGTATAAGAAGTTTGATTTTTTCATGTTGAGTCAGAAATATGTTAGAAGTGAATATGATCATTGTGTTTATTTTAAACAGTTAAAAAATGGCATATTCATTATCTTGGTATTGTATGTTGACGAAATGCCTTTAGCAAGCAAAAGCATATAAGAAATCAACAGGTTGAAGGCTCAGATGGCAAGGACATTTGATATGAAAGATCTAGGAGCAGCAAGACAGATTTTGGGCATGGAGATTTTCAGAGACAGGAGCAATGGTAAGCTATGGCTATCACAACAAAAGTATATTGAGAAAATACTTTTTAGGTTTGGTATGGATAATGTGAAGCCTGTTTCAGTCCCTTTAGCTTCCCATTTTAAGCTTTCTTTGAGTTTATGTCCTAATACAGATGAAGAAAAGAATTATGTGTCTCGAATTCCATATGCCAATGTAGTAGGGTGTTTAATGTATGCGATGGTTTGTACTCGACCAGATATTTCACATGCAGTTGGGGTTGTCAGCAGGTACATGGCAAATCCAGGTAAAGAACACTAGTCATAAGTGAAATGGGTGCTTCGGTATTTGAGAGGCACAAGTAGTTATTGTATTTCTTACAATAAGAGTAGTGAATTTGTTTGCGGATATGTTGATTCCGATTTTGTAGGTGATTTGGATAACAGAAGGTCAACTTCAGGGTACGTCTTTACTCTTGTAGGTGGAGCTATGAGCTAGATGTCAAAGCTACAGAACATTGTTTCTTTGTCCACTACTGAAGCAGAATACATTGCTGCTTCTCATGCTTGCAAAGAGGCAGTTTGGTTGAAAGGTTTGCTTGGTGAGTTTGGTAAGTTACAGGACAACATCAGGTTACTTTGTGATAGTCAAAGTGCAATACGTTTGGCTAAGAATCCGGCCTATCATAGTAAATCAAAGCATATTCCAATTAAGTACCATTTTGTAAGACAGGTTATCACTGAAAGGGGAGTCTCTCTTGAAAAGGTGCATACAAAGGAGAACTGTGCAGACATCTTCACAAAACTAGTTTTGTTGGAGAAGCTACACTGGTGTTTGTCTTCTCTTGGCTTGCAGAAAATATAAAATAATAATAATAGGGCATCAGGCGAATTTTTGTCAAGGTGGAGATTGTTGAGATTTTCTGTTTGTAGCAAAATAGGAAAAATCTGAGCTGATGGCAACAATAGAATTCAGGTCCTAGATATACTCTAGGTTGTTGGGAGGGAGTTAGTGCCTCTTATATTTGATGTGAGGAAGTTAATGAGGTTGTTAGATTCTCTATGCTATATAACAGGCAACCATTCAGATGGTTTGCTAAGAGTCTGAGAGTTTTGTGAGGATTTTATGATGTAATCTCCAATTTGATTAATAAATTCCTGATGCCTATGTTGTGTGGACGTAGCCCAGATTGGTTGGGTGAACCACGTTAATTCCTGTGTCTTATGTGCATGATTTTTTCTGCTGTGTGTTTAATTGATTTGCTGTGCCTCTGAATTCCAACATTTAAAGTCTAACATCCAACATGAGGCTCACCTTTGGGAACCTGATTCATTGGAGAAGGCTTTGATGTTGGCAAGAAAAATTGAAAGAAAAATTATGGCAACAAGGAAGCTTACCATTCACAACTATAATTATGGAACTATTTTTGCCCCTGTCCTTCCACAACCGACAAGGTTGAGAACTCAACAATTGGAAGAAAAAAGAGAAAAATGGGTTTGTTACAGTTGAGATAGAAAATATACTGAAGGCCATAAGTGTGATGAGAATAAATTATTTTACATAGATTGCGAAGAGGAGGATGAAAAGGAACAAGAAACATCAAAAGAAGAGGATATACACTAGGAACCAGCCCTAGAAAAAGAAGAAATGAATCTGACCATATCTTGAAATGCATTAGTAGGAATTACCACTCCTCAAACTCTCAAGATAGAGGGACATATCAAGAAGAAAAAGGTAATAGTGTTGATTGATTCAAGTAATACCCATAATTTTATTCATTGTAAGAAAGCCAAGTAATTGAATTGCTTCCTATATCAAACACCAGAGTGTCAATTAATGGTTGCAAATGGAGGAACGATAAATTTCTTTGGAAAGTGCCGTAATATCAAGCTATCCATGGGAGAATATGTATTGAATAGTTCAATGCTTTCCATTCCAATGGGTGGTGTTGATGTTGTACTAGGAGTCCAATGGCTACAATATTTGTGTACAATAGCTTTTAATTTTCAAGAACTTTTCCAGAAAATTTTTTGGGAAAGAAAGGAACTTGAATTAAGGGGTATCACAGGGAAATTGGGAAAGATAGTTAGCTCTAGTAGCATGACAAAGATTCTAACGAAGTAACAATGAGGCATAATTGCACAATTATGTTCACTAGAGGTTCCCACATGGAAATATTCTTTATCTCCAGATCTCCCAAAAGTTTTGGAAAATCATTCCAAGGTATTTGAGACTCCCAAAATCCTCCCACCTATTCATGATCATGATCATGCTATTCATTTGATTCCAGGAATTCTTCCTCAAACATCAGTCCCGATAGATATCCATATGCCCAAAAGAATGAAATTGAACACATGGTTGCAGAAATGCTAGAGGCTGGTATAAATCAACTTAGTCAAAGTTCTTTCTCTGCTACAGTAGTATTGGTGCACAAGAAGGATGGATCATGGTGCATGTGTACGAATTATAGGGAGCTCAACAAGATCACTATTAAAGATAAATTTCCGATTCTTATCATTAATTAATTACATGAAGCAATTTACTTCACCAAGTTAGATCTTCATTCAAGATATCATCAAATCAGAATGAGGACTGAAGTCATTCCAGAAACAACATTTAGAACTCATGAGGGCCATTATTAATTTTTGCTCATGCCTTTTGGCCTCACAAATGCACCTTCTACATTTCAAGGTTTGATGAATTCCATTTTCAAACCCTTCCTTAGAAAATTTGTGTTAGTATTTTTTGATGATATACTAATCTGCAACAAGCCTTGGAAGGATCATGTTTAACATGTTGACATGGTGCTCAAACTATTGGAGGAGAAACAGTTATATGCAAAAAACTCCAGATGTTTCTTTGGAGTACAAGAGGTGGAATATCTTGGTCATATTATATCTCATGAAGGTGTTAAGGTAGACCCTAGCAAAATTAAATCCATTAGGGAATGGAAAATCCCCACATCAATAAAGCATCTGCGATGATTTCTTGGGTTGACAAGGTATTATTGCAAGTTTCCTAATAATTATGAGAGAATAGAGGCACCTCTAACAACATTACTAAAGAAATATTCATTTCCTTGGACTCCATAACCAACAAAGACCATTGAACATCTTAAAGAGGCAATGTGCCAAGCATCGGTCTTAGTTATGTCAGCCCTCATAAAAACCTTTACTGTGGAATGTGATGCCTCAGGAAATGGATGGTTTTATTTTAATGCAAGGAGAAAGACCCATTGATTTTTAAATCCATCCAATCAAAGGAAATTATTTACACAAAGCTATTGATGAGAAGGAAATGTTGGAAATACTACATCCACTTCAAGGTAAACATAGATCATGATAGTCTTAAATACATTCTAGAACAAAGATTATCTTTAGAAGAGAAGAAAAAATGGGTCACAAAAAAAGGAAGCAAAATGTTGTTGTAGATGCACTCTCAAGAAAGGATGAGGATGTGGAAGCATTGATTTGTGCAATTTCTATTATCCAACTATATTGGATAAATGAAGTAAGGGATGAATGAAAGAATGATGAAGAAGTGTAGGCACTCATTCAAAAGTTATAGCAAGATCCCAGTACATATGATACATTTAGTTGGAAAAGTGATTCGTTATGTTACAAAGATCACTTAAACCTCTATAAGGATTCCCAACTCAAACAAAAGATTCTTCTGGAATTGCACACCTCTCCCTTAGGAGGGCACTTAGGATTTTTAAGAACTTACCACAGGGTTAACACAGATTTTTTTGGGATGCCATTAAATCTGATTTTCAAAAGTTTGTGGCGGAATGTTTGGTTTTCCAACAAAATAAAGTTGAGAGAATTAAGACCCCAGGTTTGTTACAACCTTTATCCATTCCAAGTCAACATTGGGAGAAGGTTTCAATGGATTTTATCACATGTTTATCAAAGTCCAAAGGAAAGAGTTTCATTATGGTGGTAGTTGATAGACTTACCAAGTATGCAAAATTTTGTGCATTATCTCATCCATTTAAAGCCAGTACAATTGCTACTACATTTATGGAAACAATTCAAAAGCTACATGGAAACCCAAAGATTAATGTAAGCAACCGAGATCCCATTTTCACTAGAAATTTTGGACATAATTATTTTCTTATCTTGGTACTTAGTGAGCTCATAGCTCATCTTATCATCCTCAATCTAATGGGAAAACTAAGATAGTGAACAAATGTTTATAAGGATACCATCGTTTCTTTGTGTTTGATAAATAGACATAATGGGTCAAGTTGTTGCTTATGGTTTTATGGTGGTATAACACTTCCTTACATACTGCAGCCAAAATGAACCCATTTATGGCACTTTATGGATCCACCTTCCATCACATCATCTTTAAAATAAAATTATAAGGCTCAAGGAGTGGAATATCACATCGAGCATCAACAACAAGTTCTCAAACTCTTAAAGGATAACCTCACTTTGGTGCATCATAGAATGAAACAACAGGCATATCAACATCGCAGCAAAAAATGTTTTGATGTAGGTGACTAGGACTTTCTACGACTATAACCATACAAAGAAATGTCCCTCAAGTAAGCTAAGAAGGATTAATAAATTATAACCAAATTATTATGGTTCATACAAGCTGTTACAGAATATTGGTACTATGGCATACAAATTTGAGCTTTCTGCATCTTTCCGAGTGCACCCAGTTTTCCATGTTTCATGCTTAAAGAGGGTTATAGGTTACAAGCTCCCAATTTAAACAATATTTCTAGAACTTGACGAGGAAGGAAAAATCATATTGGAACCTGAAGCAGTCATAGAAACAAGAAATCGACAGCTACGAAATTGATAAATTTCAGAGTATCTCATCAAGTGGAGGAACTTACACGCTAAAGATTCCACATGGGAGGATGATAATTTTATACAGAAGCATCTAGTGCTACTCAAGCATTGAGGAAAACACTTTTCAAAGCACTGGGGAATGTTAGGTCCCTATAATAATAGTGTATTCGCTTATTATTATTGTCATTATAGCCCCTTATTGTTCATTTTGTGCCCACGTTGTCCCCATATCGTTATTATTGTGCCCCATAGAAACCCATTATTTTTGTTTTTGTGCCCTTACATTATTATTGTTATGTCGGATCTAATTATATTGTAACCTGTTAGACTCGTATATATAGAAAGGAGGTTTTGTCATTTGAACCATCCAAGAATTGTTCATTTGTGTAATGTAAAGGAGGTTATCCCCTCAAAGAAGCTGACTTTGAAGTTGTTGATCTCTCTTTTCTGATATTTTGTGAGTTGGTTGTATAACAACTTCCTTAATGAAGTGAGGAGGTTGGATTATGTCATAGTATCCCTTAGATCATGATTACCCTTACATGCCAGTTAATGTGGGTAAATGTGGGACAGGTGGTTATAGATTGGTATCAGAGCATGGTTCAAACACTTGGACCAGATGGGCTAGATGCATCTTGTTATGCATGCATTGTCATGGTTTTGGCTATCATGCATGGGGTCATTATATGCAACTAGGGTTGTCATACATGATGTTGATATATTGATATTATTGTGTATATACACGTATTGTGCTACTTTGGACTAATTTTGCAGATGACATAGTCTCCCTTGAGCTTCATTGAGGTATGATTTTGATTATGGTATCGATTTGGTTTATCTAACATGGAATGTTTGTAGGAAGAAGAGGACCATATATGAGAAGAAAAAATGTGGAATACAGTTCACGTAACTCTCCATACATATCAGTTGTGAAGCAAGGAGATGAGCATTCTCCTGATATAGAAAATACATTGAGGAGTTTGGGGGTAGAGATTAGAGGTTACAAGGCAAGCAATGATATGTTGGTTTAGGATCATGAAAGACTTCCAAGGGCTCAGGAAAAGGAGGGAGAGGTCAATGTAGTGATCCTTCAGAGTTTGTCATACTTGTAGAGATAGGGATAGCTAAGGATTAGTCAAGAATAAGAAGACAAGACTAATGTGGCATATGGTAGCAAGTATTGGTTAGGATATAGGTTGGATAAAGGGGACACAGTCAGAGGTGGCAAATCATTGGATACACCTGACAGGAGGACTGGTATGTATGGCTTACATTCTAGTTCCTCATACAAGAGGCATCATCACCATCATCACGACCACCATCCTTATAGGAGTGCATACTTGCCTGGGGATTTCAAGAAAGTCAAGCCTCCTACATTTGATGGAGAGATGAAGAAGTCATAACATGGAGAGGAATGGTTGCTTGGGATGAAGAAATTATTTAGATTTCATAACTATTAGGAGAACATGAAAGCCAAAATAGTTACCTTCAGTATTAAAGGGAAATTAGATATTTGGCATGAAGATGTGGATAATGTTAGAGGCGTTCGAGAAGAAGAGTTGATTTTTTGGCATGAGTTTGAGAGACTCTTCAAGAAGAAGTTCCTATCTGAAAGATATTATGGTGATAGAGATAAGGAGTATTATGTGCTGCAAATGGGTTCTATGATAGATGATGAGTATACTAGTAAGTTCCCGGAGTTGTTGAGGTATGCATCTTACCTTAAGGATGAAAAAGTAAATATTCAAAGTTTCATCAGTGGGTTTATAGCAACATGTGTAGACCGGATTGATTTTGATGAGCCTCAATCACTAGAGGAAGCCATTAGGAAACTACAACATTGTTATGAGAAATCAAAGCGTAAAGATGAGCCTAAGCGTGATTTGAAGGGGAATGAGGAAGCTAAAGGGAAGTAGCCACCAAAGTGGGGAATACCTTAGGATGCATGTCAGAAATAAAATTTTTCTCCTTACAAGAAGCATAATGCATCTCACAAGGGGCATGGAACTCATCCTTGAGAGTAGCAAAATGGAGGTGATAGTAGGGGACCGTTACAGTGTTGAATTTGTGCCAAAGATCATCACAATAAGGATTTCCCATTGTACCAGGATGGAAGACCTAATATCTATAGTTCTCAGGAGGCACAAATAGTCGAGGGTGTTGGCCATAATATCCCTCATATTTATTTAGTTATGGATAACAAGTAGGAAGACCACTAGACATCCATTATTGAGATGGAAGGTAAAATATGTGATCTCATTTTTCTATTTTGATTGACCTTAGATTCAATTATAGTTATGTTAATCGTGAGCTCGTGAAAAGTGTGGTTTAAGAAAAGAAGTACATGCAATGTCTTGGTTGGTGTAGTGGGCTACAAGTAATAGCAAGAGAGTTTATCATTAGGTAAGAGATTATTCATTTGAGTTGAATGGTATGTCTACATTAGCACATTTAAATTTTCTTCAATTCGAATCATATAATCTACTTTTGGGTATGTATTGGATATAGCTCCATATGACCAAAGTTGTTTGTTATGAAAACAATGTTGAGTGGCTATATGATAATTGGGAAAAGAGGATGTTATAGGGAAAGAAGAAGCCTACATCAATGAGGATGGTTACAATTATATAGGCGAAGCACATTTGCAGGAAGGGGTGTACTATTTGCAATTCATATTTCCAATGAAAAGGGTAAGGATGTTGAGGATGTGAAACTCCTCAAGAGGTTCCTTGTCTTGTAGCTACTTCAGGATGTATTTCCAACAAAGATTTTAGAGTTTCCACCCCACAAGGAAGGGGACTTTTCTATTGAGTTGGTATGAGGAGTAACACTAGCATCAAAGGCACCTTACAGGATGAGCACTCCAAAGTTAGTGCAATTGAAGTTGCGGTTGAATAAAATGCTTGAAAAAGAATAGATTAGACCAAGTGTATTGCGTTGGGGTGCACTGATATTGTTCGTGAAGAAGAAGGATGGTAATTTCAGATTGTGAATTTATTGTAGGCAGTTGAACAAGTTGATGATCAAGAATAGCTATCCATTGCCAAGGATTGCTAGCTTGTTTGATTAGTTGAACAAAGGAGTAGTGTCCTCAAATATTTATCTGAGATCAGGATACCATCAGGTGTGTATCAAAGAAGAGGATATTTATAAGAATATTTTTTGGACCAGGTATGGCAATTATGTGTTTTTGTGGTTCCTTTTAGATTGACTAATGCTCTAGCTACTTTCATGTGATTTATGAATATTGTGTTGCTTCCTTGGACAAGTTTATGATATTATTAATTGATGATATATTTATATATTTTAAGAATGAGTAAGAGCATGCGGAACACCTAGTAGCAGTGTTAAAATTGTTGAGATAGCATCACTTATATTCCAACCTTAGTAAATGTAGCTTCTTTCAGAAAGTGATATATTACTTGGGACATGTTGTTTCCAAGGAAGGTATATCAGTGGACCCAGAAAATATTAGAGCTCTCATGGAATGAGAAGCTCCTAGGAATGTGGATGAGGTCAGATCATTCATGAGGATATAGGTTACTACAGACGATTCATAAGGAAATTATCACAAATTTCCTATCCTATTACGTCATTTGATGGGAAAGGAAAGAAATTTTAATGGATAGAGGAATGTGAAACTAGTTTTGGGCATCTAAAACAATTGCCTACAAATTCTCTACTTATAAAGATTGTAAATCCAGATAAAGAGTTTGTTGTGTGTACAAATTATTGCAAGAGAGGAATTGGTGGAGTCCTAATGTAGGAGTGACAAGTGGTGTGCTATGAGTCGAGGAAACTAAATGTGCATGAACATATTTATGTGACTCATGATATTGAGTTGGTAGCTATTAAGAATGCCTTGAAGATGTGGAGTAATTATCTTCAAGGAAAGAGGTTTATTTTGATGAGTGGCCACAGTGGAATGAGGTATATATTTGACCAACCTAATTTGAATGTCAGGTAAGCTAGATGATTGGATACCATTCCTAAGTTTGATTTTGAGATCCAATACTTTAAAGGAAAGGAAAACAGGTTTGCACATGCTCTCAGTATGAGAGTGTAGGTAAACCATGTTGCAGTTGTGAGATATTATGGGAGATATTTGCAAGAGCATGTATTGCAGGTAGGACATCATGATGATAGGTATCAGTAGCTTAAGCACAAGTTGCAGTAGGGTATAGGTGAACAGGGTGTGGATTATCATCTCACAATAGATGGCTTGGTGATATTTAGGGACAAGATCTATGTACCAGATGACAGTGAGTTCAAGAAGATTATCTTGAGGGAGACTCATGTCAAGCCATATTCATGTCACATGGGATATCGAAATATGTTGATAATCATGGAAAAGTTGTATTGTTGGCTGAAATTGAAGAAGGAAGTGGCATATTTTGTTTCTAGATGTTTGGATTGTTAGTAGGTGAAATTTGAGTATAATCACCCAGCTAGTTTGTTACATCCTATAAAAATTTCGAAGTGGAAATGAGAGGTCATTACCATGGATTTCATTATAGTTTTCGCCAGGACATCGAAGTAGCATGATTCCATCATGGTTGTGGTTAATAGGTTAAGAAAGGTAGCTCACTTCATTCCAATCAATATTACTAATTCAACCAGCAAGGTAGTTGAGATATTCATGAGGGGAGTAGTGAGATTGCAAGAAGATTGTGTTAGACAGAGATGCCAAGATCACTTCCAAGTTTTGGAAGGCGTTATTTGAAGGTTATGATATAGAGTTGTCATCTAATAAAAATTATTATATGTAGTCAGATGGATAGATAGAGAGCATCAATAAGATGGTAGAGGATATGATGAGAATGTAAGTCATGCATCAACAGAGGAGGTGGGAGGAGTATCTTCCACTGGTGGAGTTTTCTTATAACAATGGTTATCAAGAGTCACTAAGGATGAGTCTGTTTGATACACTCTATGGGAGGAGCTATAATGATCTCTTAGTTGGAGTATTCTAGTGAACATGGTACTGATTGGACTTAATATGTTGGTAGATATGGAACATGAAATGCAGGTTATCAAGAAAGATTTAAAGGAAGCATATGATAGACAGAAGAGTTATGCAAATCAATAGAGGGAATTTAAGGAGTTTTAGGTTGGGGAGCATGTGTACTTACACATCAAGCCCATGAAGAGATCTTGGAGGATTAGGTCATGTGTCAAGTTTACAGCTCAATATTGTGGACCTTTTAAGAACCATGAGAGGATTGAACTAGTGGCCTACAGACTTGCACTATCGGTGACATTGAAATTCCAAGATGTTTTCCATATTTCATTGCTTAAAAAATATATTAAGGATGTTGATCATGTGATTGATTGGTTTGTATTATAGGTATATCTAGAAGGATAATTCCATCTAGAACCTCAGTGCATATTATAGCAAAAACAACTCATGCTCCAGAACCGTGAAATTGAGCAAGTTAAATTGGAATGGAAGCACTTTTTGCCCGATTAAGCTTCATGGGAGATGGTTGTTAAGAAGCAGGTTATTTATACTTCATTATTTAGCAGTGGAGGAAAATTATTTTCTGGTATATGTACATATATATGTATGGTTATTGTTGTAAACATCGTAATGGGTTGTTTTATAAAGCTCCAATAATCAGTATGGCTGTCATGTCTTTCATGATGGTTTTTATTTTGAGTAGGTTGTTCATTGTAAATACTGCATCGAGCTAAGTTATAATGCTCCATGGGAAAAAAAATTTGGTTTTATCGGTCTTGCTAGTTATAGGTGTCATAGAAACCCAAGGACGGTGTTCCCCTAATGGGTAGGGGTCCCTAATAGCCCTAGGTTAAAATTTCATGTAATAAAGTTAATAAAGGAAAATTAAAGCCAAGGTCATGGGACACTTATTCCAATATGAATATTAGTAAAAAGATCCTAGATGGCATCACTTGTTGTTTATTATGGCTAAGGAAATTGGCAAAGGCATTGGAAAACACTTTGGAAAGGCAAAGTGATAATTATTGGCATTTATTTATGAAAATAGGACAAAATGGACATGAAAGGTCGTAGGTTTCTATAAGATGAAATTGAAGGAACATAGAGGAAAAATAAATAAATTAGAGGCATAAATAATAAAAAGTCAGTAGAACATCAGCTTGGGGCATTTTGTTAGTTTGGCTTCAGCATTATCTAGAGAGAGGAGAAGATAACCAAGAGGAGAGAGAACGAAAGAAAGCAATGGAAGGCAAAGGTAAACAAGGACAAGGAAAGGAAGGACAAGGAAAGAAAAGGACAAGCAAGGAGAGATTACATCAGGTATTTTCAATAGGAAGACTTGTAGGTAAACAAGTTGCATGTGTGATTTCTTAGCTAATGTGTGAATGCATGGTGCATGCATTTGTGTATTTGGTTCATTTTTTGTAATTGACATGGGTTTCACTTGGTTGATAGTTGTTCTATCCTTCCATTGCCAATTCCTAGATAGCCATGGTGTGATGAGATTCATTCTTGGTTGAACTTTGAATTGCCAGAAGGTTTTCGATCCAAGTGAGGTCGCCTCAAGAAAATCCCAAGGATTGGAGGTGGAGATGGTTTTCTATAGGAAGCCCTCAACATGTGGGTGGAAATAGGAAAATTCCTAAAGGGATGGTGAAGGAATTTTGAGGCATGCAAGTTTGGTTTTGTTTTTCGATCTCAAGACCAATTTAGGTGAGATCACAGTAGCATGAAGGTAGAGGTGGTTTAACCTCTGGATTCCATAGGTTGTTTACGTCTTGGTTTATCCCATGATATCCCACATTCATGCTTGGAATATCACATGGGGGTGATTGGCTAAAAGAAATATTTGGTTAAGTCAAATCTATGGTTGGGTGCTATGTGGAAGTCACTTACATGGTTGGTTTTTTCATTATTTAATGATATTATTTCTCTATGAAAATATATGAAGCATTTGTATTGGTTAATAGGATGATGTAGTGGCTATTATGTCATGGTTACTATGATGATTATTTGCTAGTTATAAGCATGGGTTTCTTATATACTCTAGTTATGGATTGTTCACGAATTGATATGTATTTGTCTTGTTGATGAATGCATGAGCTAAAAAATGTTATTAAAAATATTAAGAGAGGCGATTACACCTTTTTGGTTAATCTCAAATAAGTTTCAGTCCCCTATGTTCAACTATGCATTCATGACTTGTATATTTCATGTTCACTATATGTTTGACAAAATTACTATCACTGTTAGTCATGGTCAGGTCAAGTTTTTGAATTTTTTTTGTATGAATGTATTTGTCTTCACGTTATATATCATTCTAGAAAGTGTCATTACGTTTTGGGTAGTGGTTGGGAGTCAGGCCCTAAAAAGGTGGTAGTGATTCCAGGGTTGCATGGTCAAAAATGGTAATTCCGAGATGCAGTTGCTACCTTCCTAGAATATGCATGTTGATGGAGGCCTAAAATTGCATGGAGGCCTTGTCATGCATACGATAAGGGGGCAAAAACATGGAAAAAAAAAGCTAGCTTAGGTTTTGGGCACCTGGAGTGGTTGTATAGCACATGGGGGTGTTGTAGCACCTAAGGGAGGTCAATAAAGTTTCATATTTTCAACTCGACTTCCTTAATGAAGCTAGGAGGTCAAGTCATTTTATAGTAGCTCTCAAATCATATTTACCGTAGTAGCCCAGTTAATGTAGGTAAATGTGGGAGTTGTGGTTATAGATATAGCCACATGGACAACATATCCTCCATGCGGATACAACAAGAAATCCCTAATTTTGTGTCTACAACCATGGATTTATTGGTAGTTTTTTAGCGCTAGTCTATAGGTCACTTTCCAAAAATTTGTAGAGTCAAATATATGATGATCACAATTCTACATAATCTATACTTGGGCTCAAAACATACCCAAATTTTTCAAGCACATGATAAAAATTTAGATGAACATATGGTAAACATAGTAGCTATAGGCCTTGAATGCATTTTTTTTCACTATCTCATTAGCTTCACTGGAGAATGACCAAGAAAGATTACTTCCCTCTCAATCTAGCTACATTAAACACTTTTTAGCTCATGCATTCATATAACCATTCAATAAATTCTAAAATCATGAAAATTATTCATAACAGGAGCAAATCATTTAACCATGCCTATAACTATCATTTAACTAGAATGAAGCCATTGAAAACCAGTCATAAAACCAACACAATAAGAAATAACACAAAATAAGATAAGCATAAATCCTATGAAGTATGGGACTTCCACATACAACTTGACCATAGATTGTGCTAAACCAAATCTCTCTTTCAACCAATTGCCCCCGTGCCATATTCTAAGAATGAATGTGATATCACATGTGATAAAGTAAAACAAAACTAACTAGGGAATCAAGAGTCTAAGCCACTTCAACCATCAACCACAGTTATTTACCAAATTCAATACAAGCTTGGATGCCTCAAACTTTATTCACCATAACCAGAAGAATTTTCCTATCTCCACTAACCTATTGAGTGTTCCCAGTGAAAATCATCTCCACCCTCAACTATTTCGTATTTTCTTAAGACCACCTCAACCAAGATCCAAAATCTATTGATAATCCAAATCTTAACGAAAACATGGGTTCAGTACATCATGGCTCCATTAATTGCCAAACGTGAGTTTGTACATCACTATCATCCTAGGAAAATCCCATTCCAATGATAGAAAGCATTACCAATAAACCAATGCATAGACCATGCATGAAATCCCAACACACTAAATCACACATGCACATTGTTACATGCAAACCCACAACTATTTTTTTCCCTTTCTTGCTAACATCCGAACTTCCTATTGTGCTCCCATACTTTCCTTGCTTGCTTGCTCCCTTCTTCTCGAAGTGAATGTTATAACATCCTAGAGTGTGTCCAAGAGTGTGCAAGAATTTCTTCCCTCTTTTTATTTCCCTTTTTACTTTAATTTTCCTTCATTTTCCTTGCATGCATATTCTTGTCCCTTCATCTTCCTTTTTTCCTATTTTCTTTCATTCCTTGTATTAAATTTCCATGTATTCCTCTTTGAATTCTCCAAGTGCTAATTTCCATAGCCAATAATAAACCATAAGTGATTCCCAATGTAATATTTCACCCCTCCATTCAACGTGGAATACATGTTCCATGACCTTGGTTTTATTTTATTTACATGAAAACATAACTCTGGGCTGTGACACAGATAACTTTGTGCAACCGTAGAGCCTAAGTTTCCTTATTTTCAACTTAACTCCTAGGTATACATGGTATCCTACGTTGAACTCTAATGGTTTCCTTTTCGTATCTCCATAATTTTTTTGTCTATCTTGTGTGACTTTAAAATTTTGATTTGCCTCTTGTACAACCTGTTCCAATTCCTTGAACATGTTTGTGCGCAACATCATCTAATCCACCGAATTATCCTGAATTACTGGTGTTCTACATTTATTTTGACATAGAACATCAAAAGGGATCATTTTTTAATATGAATATAACACTTGTTATTGTATGGAAATTCAACTAGATGTAGATATTCTTCCCGTTTCTTAGTCTTGTCCATAAAATACATCCTAAGAATATGTTATATAATCTAATTTGTCCTCTCTTTTTGTTAATATGTTTGAAGATGATATGTGATGTTGAAACTTAGTTGAGTCTTTAGACTCACGAACAATCTTTCCAAACAATTCCCGTAATTTTTGGGTCTCTATCAAACACAACATTCCTTGGGATTCCATGTAATCTTAATAACTCCTCCATATTTTTTTTTCTTCTACATTAACAAATTTATAGGTGGAATTTATGGGGATGAAGTGTGTCATTTATTTAGTTTGTTTACTACAACCATAATCGATTCATGCTACTTCTTCATCCCAAGCAGCCATGATTTTGCATCTTTTGATTTCTTCATTTATCCATCAAAAGTAGGAGGCTTGGCTTTCTTGGACTCTTATGGAAAGTATCCCCTCTCATTCCACCTATAAGGATGATGTTGGTGATGGAAATAATGTCTCTGAGAATCAGAGCTAGAATAAAATCCATAAGGGCTAGCTCTCCTATCAGGTGTATCCAAGGATCCATGACCTCTTACTATATCATCTTTTTTCATCATGTACTCTTTTTGAGGCCTACACCATTAGCCTTTTATTCCTTTCCAAGACTAACTCCCAGTTTTCCTTGCTTCTACAAATATAAAGGCTATGAAGAATCACTTCATTAACCTTTGTTTTCCTTTCCTAAGCTCTAGAAATCCTTTATTGTGCCCTAATCAACTGCTCTCTGTGTGTCTTGAAACTCACAATTTCTTCCTTCAAAATTATCAATGTATCTACCAAAGCAAGAAAATATCCCTCTCCATGGTACTCAACTGATATCTCACATCCTACCAATGTCTCTTCAAGACTGTATGGAGATTCATATGAATTATACTCAATGATCTTTCTCTTCATTTATTGTCCTTCTATTTCCTCTAGTATGCCATTTTTAGCTATGTAAAACATAATTAAAATAAATCCTCAAGTTATCTTAGCAGAGATTATTGCATCTTCACAGGGCAATCTAGATTAACACAATACAACATCATAAGCATACTTGTTTATACATGGATATCATAACCACAATGATAAATAGCTAACATGAATGCATAATAACATATAGGCAATCGACATGCATGCATAATAGTCTCCATTTACGCCAAGGTTTGGTGATGTAACCTTTCTTTGATTCCACGCTATAAACACCCCATCCCACATTTACCTACTTTTGCAACCACTCTAGATAAACATGAGCTAAGAGTTACTATGAAATTACCCAACATCAAATTTCCAGTTATGGAAGTGAGATCTACTAACTAGAAACTTACAGAAACCTCTTAAGGACACTAGATCTCCTAGGTGTTAAACATTAACCACTGGTGATCAGACCCTGAGTTGGAACTTCTTTTTAATTGAGCTCACAACCCAGTGACACACATAAGTTGTTATGACTGTGGATGGAAGCCTCTAATCACATGCACAAGCCTCCATCTATACTGTTGCAATTGAAATTTCCCAATTCCATGCATTCAACCATGAAATCAATACCACATTTTCAGGGTTAGCCTACGGGCTAGTACCTAGAACAACCCAAAACATTCCAGAATCAAGTCTAAGGTGATGAAAAGTCTATATGACAAGTATTAAGGCTAGGTATTTCTCAGAAGTTTCCAAACATATTATAACATTTAATCAAACACATGGTAAACATAATAACTGCAGGTCATGAATGCATATGTTAAGTAATTTAATTTTTCTTTAAATTACTTTACATTATATTGTCAATCGAGGATCATAAACTTGTGAAGTATACAACACAATATATGCTAGTACTTTAGTTTTCAGTTTTAAAAAAAATAAATTGCAATGAAATAAATTTCTACTCTATAAGAACAAGTTAAATGACATGAAATGAAATATTAATCTCGAAAATCATTGAAGAATTAATCTACGAAAGAAATGAAAAATTAATCTAAGAAAGAATGTAAACTCAATTTGTAAAAGCATGGAAATATCTAATCTATAAAAATGAGTAGATTTAATCTATGAAAGCTTGTAAATTTGATCGTGAAAACATTTGAAATGTATTTCTATGAAAGAAAGCATCTCTAATCACACATGAAAATGTTTTAGAATTATTTTTTTGTATTTTTATATTTCTCAAACACATGATTGGAATATGTAAAAGAATGAAGTGAAGATTAGAAACTTGAAAATAAACCATCTAAAACAAATAAATAAATCAAATCCTAAGTAAGTATTGAAATGTAAATTATTTCTTAATTAAAAATATTAGAGAATTGTGATGACTTAAAAAGATAGATTGATTTAGGTTGAAAATGAGTGATCTGTTTCTTAATTTGAGGGACAGTTCAAATTATTTTTTCTATTGATATATTTGTTGGCCAGAACATGAAATCTGAAAAATCACATTTTGAAGACCCTCGAATATCTCCAAAACCATGCAATTTTTTGAAGAAATTTCCTCATTGCAACTAAATTGCCTCATTCTACACAAAATGCATGTTTTATTTTTCCAAGATCTATCCTATTTTGGGTAGAAATAGCATTAGAAGTTGGCTGCTAAAAAAATGTTGTTAATCTAAATCATGATCTTTGATCAAGTGTTGAAAGCTCATAATTGCAACATTAAAAAAGTGCTATTGTCGATCTACAAATTAAACTAAATTAAAACATAAGAAAACTAATATAAAAAAACAAATATTATGAAACTATGTGAATTATAAAACTATATCTTACAACAAAATAAGAATATAAAACTCTAAAATAAATAACATAAGAACTTGTCAGATGGATTTTGCTCCATCGTAGTTTGGAATTATTCTCCAAGAGTTGTCCCTTTGAATGGAGAAGGCACTCCTATTTATATAAAAACTAATATAACTAATTAATAAATTTAGATACACAAATCACTCCTAGATATACAAATATCTCATGTGGTTACAACCATGTGTTAACATCCAGAAAGTTACATCTATACAAATCCTCTTAGAAATCTCTAAAATATTTTATAAGAAATCTTATCAAAACTTTCATGGTTTTTCTCCCTCAAATGTGCTCGAATTATTATCCAAATTTTCCTCAAATCTTCAAGAATTTGAAGTGGAAATTCGAATTTGAGACTTGGAATCCAAATATGACTTTGCTGGAATCTTCAAATATTCCTACACACATCACAAAACTCATCCAACTTTTATATATAAGTGAATACATATTATTTTCCAATATTTAACCATAAATTCACTCAAAATACTAAAATAATTCTTTGGAAAATAATAATGATAAACCCATATATGATCATGAAAGGTGTCTTAGTGTAAGGTTATAATATAAAGGAATATGGTTAAAAGTGAATGAAAAGATGATGAAAAAAATGACATTTTGGAGACCCGACATTCTCCCCAACTAAATTTGTTGCATTTCCTCATGCAAAATTGCATTGATTCTGAGGAAATAAATTTATCTTATTTTTTGTATCTTGTTGGAGCAAAAGATTATGTTTTATCAATAAGTTGTTTTGTGACTGGAGATAATTTTCCAAGGCTTTCATATTTTGCAAAGTCTTCTTCAATTCTTTTTTTTCTCTAGAGCTTGCTATTATGGAGCCTTCTTTGAAACATATCCAAGTTTCAACTCTTGTGGATGGTTCTTTTGTGGCAACCACAAGTATTGTGTGTGTTGGCTCTTGTGTAGCAACATTATTATTTTACTTTTCTTCTTGCTGCAACAAAGAATACTTCAAAGTACCTCCAAAATGAAAACACATTTATATACATATCAATTGATATTTTCTCATAATCTGAATCATTCCAAAATATATTCATCTTTGAATTGAAGAGAAACAATAGTAAGTTGGGGGAATCATGTTGGTCAACAATATATGAGGCTATGGAATATGGAATTGAAAAAATGGTAATGAATATCCTCCCCCCACCCCCCAAGTAAAGGTGTTTTCTATCTTTTAAAAATGGGGAAGAAATGTCATACGGGAAATTTTCCAAATATATGTCTTTTAGCATTCAAGGGATTAAAGATTAAATATTAGAATAAAACATACCTTCACCTACTTGAAAAGTCCATAGGCTACGCATCTAGGAAATCTTGGCTGTTATTGTTGATCATGGAACACAAAGTGAAAAAATTTTATATGCTCCGTATTTTCTCTTCATTAGATGAATAAAGGATGAAACATGAAATTTGAGCCTTTGTGCGTTCTTATTACTAGAACTAGGAACTAAACCTTGATTTATTGGAACATTGTTGTAGGTTGTTCTTGATATCATAAACCATATAGTATTCACATATAACCCCGATTAGGAAAATTCAATATATGTGAATGGATTTAGTTGAATTCAAACATAGAAATAATTCATTGGATTATTGACCATTAATGTCAATTCTTAACCAATGCGAGAAAACTCACCAATAATGAAAATGAGTGTAAAGGTAAAATTGTGCATCTTGATGGGTAAGAGTAAATTTGTTGAAGTCGAGTCACTCGAAATATCTAAAAAACAAGATACATTGTTGTATTCTCATTATTGTTATAAAAGAGGCTTGCCATTGTTGTGTGCAAGCTCCAAGGCACTTAAATTAATCTCTAATCATGGTCCCAAATAAAGTGTTGAAGTTGATGGGACTAGATCTATTGGAAGGTTGGCCTTAAGGAATCCCACATTAGCCAACTTGTACATAGAACCAAAAATAATTTTAAGAACCATAATGAAAGATTGAAACCAACATGAAATTTTATAACTTAATTTGAACTTTGCTCGTCAGTTGTCTTGCTTTCAACAAAGATCATGTCCAATTGCACTAGTAAACTAGTTTTCACAACAAGCCATTTTTTCATTCTTTCTTTTTTTCCTTTTTTTCCTTTTTCCTTTCTTTATTCCTTTTTACTTTTAATTCTATCCTACTTTACTTTGAAAAAGAAAATCTCTTTCAATTATATTAATAATTCCAATGGAACCATGTGCATAACATGATTACAAATGAACTCATATGAAGGTTTGAAAGATACATTTTGATATATACCAGTATATGAGAGAGCAACTGTCTTGATTGAAATGATTTCAAAAAATATTCAAGAACGGAGAAATGGGATGTGATGACTGTTTTTAACCAAGATTCAATATAATCTTGTCTTTCTTGGCTTCTTGATATCATTCCATGCAAGTACTAAGATATGTGATCCTCATTCATATAATCTAGTGATAGGCATTCAAGAAATTCTTCAATCTTAGGTTCCAACAACTATTATTCATCAAGGAGCATCCATGATTCTTAGAACTCATACGAATCTTCTTCTTCTGGCTTTTGTTCTTCAATGATAGCATGAGAATCCTTTTTTTGTAATACTCTTCTTGATCTAAGATGAATATCATTTAGATCAAAAGGAGTTGTTTGAAGATTTTGTACCCCAGAATTGTAAGTGGGACGAGTTATTTTATTGTCCTGGACCAGAAATAGTTATGTAGGTAGTTGAGCGGGAATGTGTATTTGGGGTGCTTGCATAGGTGGTAATGAGATAGGTTGAATTGAGGTCAACTAAGGTTGAAAATGAGTTTGTGGTGGAGGTGAATGGTATGAATAACATTGAGATTGGTGTTGATGATATGGTGGATTTCTTCCATAAGGGCCTTGCTAACCTTGTTTCCAAGATTTATTGTGAGGTTGGATTGAGATGGTCAAGGTTGCTAAGGAAAGGATGTTTTGCAATTACGTCGAGATTTTTGTGCATAAATTTGAACTTGTGAACTAGGATATTACATCATACCGATTCAAAAAGGTTGCCAAGGTCCTCTTGGAGCTACATAAAAAAGATGTTATGGTGCTTGATTTTCTCCATTATCATTTTGGTAAACTAATGGAAACCATGATAATGATGGACATTCCTTAATAGCATGTGATTTTGTACATATGAAACAAATTTCAATCATATCAATTTGACTTTCAAGCAAAACTTGTTTCTTTCTACATTTAGGGAAAATTTTAGAGAAATAGACATTCTGATTTTTTTTCTTATTTTGAATTCTTAGCATATTAATTTGTTCACTTAAATTACCAATAATGCTTGTTTTAAAATTATCAAGAAAATTACGAAGTTCATCTCGACTTACCGACTTTGATGTTGACATACTTACTAAATCTTTAGGGGATCTACCATACTTCTTTTCCTCTTGATATATGCTTACATAGTTCACAAATACCTTCAAATGATAATAGAAAAAAATACCATTTTCCCATGATATTAAGAAGATCAAACCATTCGTCTCTAATTTCTCTAAGTGAGGGGGTTTTTTATGTATAAAATCCTAAATTATGCAAATTTTCCATCTTACCATTATACATAAATCTCTCTACCAGATCCTGAAGGCTCTCATCTTTGTTTTTGTTCATTTTAAATATTTCCTCTTTAAGATAATGATGTATACAACAATCTTTATATTTTTCTATAAATATCATTTTCATATCATCCCATGATCTTATTGAATTAGTCCATAAATACATGAACTATTTAAGAGCTTTATCATTCAATATAGCTAGAAACAATTTCAAATTTTGAGCATCTAATAGGAAATTATAAGATCCAAAAAGTATTTCAAATTGAAAAAGAAATATTTGCAGGTATCATACCATGAAAGTTATGAAGTACATATGGAGAATTTTTTTTCATTTTAACATTTATATCACTGTCATTAATGGGAAATCCAAAATAATCTCCTTCATTGTCATAATTTCAATTGATTTGTTTACCTCGTCTACCATGCTTTCCACTTGCAGGAGGTAGTCTTCTACCCCCTACAAAAGTAGGAACTTATGATTGTTATATGGGAATAGTGTCCACACAGATGCTGCTATTCCCACTAAGATGAGTGGCTATCTTAGAAACAAACAATCAAAGTCTACTATTGATTCCTTTTATGAAAATATATGAGAGGAGAACCAAGAGGGCCAACCTGAGTATTGCGCTCAATTTCCTCTCTTTCTTGATAGAGTTTTTCCACTTGCTCTTTGTCTGCTCAGCTTCAAAAGGACATGTAGAATCACAACAACATACTACTATGTAAGAAACAAGGATCTAAGTTCATAAATAATGTAGGAACAGATGTGCATTAACCATATACAAGCATATATAAACAAATACACAAGAATATGGAAGGAAAGAAGAATAGCTTTATTCAGATAAAAAGTAGCAAGAGGATTACAACCATGAGCAGCTCTGACCCAGCATCATCCTCAAGCTAAGAAGCCCTTCTTCACCTGAAGCAAAGCAAAATCACCCAACACCGTGAATGTACACCAGAATACCAACAACACTTCTCTATAAGTTACAAAATTCTAGCCTCTGGATCTCTGTGATGAAGGATCCATATATAGATGATTACAGAGAGGTGAGTCATCTTTTGGGATCTTGATTAGTGTCTTCTCTCTGATAGTTCATGCTTCCACTTGGAGAATCAAGATCTCTTACTCATCCCTGGTCGAAAATGGAGTGGCAAGTGTCAGAGGGGAAGCTTCTGGAAGATTCCATGATCTTCCACCTCCCATTTTTGTCCCTGCCATTTGTCCATTTGCGACCATCGTACCCTATAGAGGAGCAAAACAGTATGCATTGCACCCTGTACATTGGGAAGGTGATATGCATTGCACCCTCTGCATTGAGCTTTCAGTATGGTCCAATTTTGACCATTTATGAGAAGTTTTCAGTGGAGAACGTCTGGGAGATGATGTAATCAGTTGACCTTGTTTCTTTAGGCAGTGAAGCAACACTTTTAGGGACTTAAGAGCCTTCAGTTTATGGACATTTGTAATTGGGGTTGAAGTGCCAAAAAATGTCTATAACAGTTGCCCCCTAAAGCATGAGGTCGTTAATCTTTTTTGATGTCAGGTGAAATGCTTTACTATGAGGATCTAAAGTTTTTCTGAGCTGTGAGGCGACCTGTAATAAGATACAATACAATACATTATTTGACAAAAAATTTTCATGATCTATCCAAGGCGGGAATTCCCATGCTCGACTTTATAAACTCATTTTCATATACATAGGACAGATGATCGTCTGTGTGACAGACTAATGATATGGACACATCATCCTTTGATTTGGATGATCATCTGTTCGACAATGATGTACACTGGATGTTTTTATATTCCTGAATATATCGTAGCCCGGATGGATGAAACTAGATCTGGGGTCTTCAAAACTTGGCCAACCTTCACTCGGAGTACAAGTCGATCCATGTGAAAAATGTTTTGGAGTCAAACATGGAAAGACATCGCCTGATTACCAACCAATGATGTAAGCTATTAACAGGCGCGAGAGGAATCACCAATAATGACAATGACCCTCAAGGTACTATAGTACAATTTACGTGGTGTGAAAATGGACTTGGCATCAGACACCACTCAAAATCTCTCGGTCGAAGGCCATTGATGTAAACCTGTCACCGAAAGTGAGAAACTTGCCATTGAGGCATGCAAGCTTCAAAGTACTGAAAGGGTTGTTCCTAAGCTAACTTCTTGGATAATGAGCTAATGTCGACAAGAAGTGACCCGTCGCAGTAGGGCCTTAATGGATCCCACATCAACGACACGGAATGAAGAAAATGATTTTGGAGGGGAAAACAAACTGACGATATAGGGTTTAGGGTGACAGTCATGAAGGAATGAAGCATGAATGTATTGCAGTGGGTGAGACTCAGGTGAATTGTCTGAATGACTTCTGTTCAACATATCGGCGACACTGACGATGGATTGGTAGCGTTAACCCTAGAGATGGATGGTGTGATGGACTAATGGTGGAGACCAGTGAATGGAACAACCCAACCTGACATGGATGCGGAAGGAAAGTGTCATGTTCAAGAGCGACTTGCTATCAATAAAGGTTCTTCTTGTTTTCTTCCCAATTTTCCCTAGTCATTGCTGACCAGTACCTCTTTATTTTTGTCAAGCTTGAGGAGGATAACATATGCTTGTTCTATAATCCGCCCTTCGGGCGAACCTATCACTATATTTTAGAGAGCCTAGCGACAGGGAAACTCGTTCTCTTCTTATTGGATGAGTTTGTCGCTACTTAGTTTTAACGAGTTTAACGACAAAGATAACTTGGTCTCTTTCAATTTTAGAGACTCTGAAAGAAACAGAAAGAAGACTCCAAAGATTCTTTTTCGTTGTATAATCCCTTAAGTACAAAAAAGCATAAAATAATACAAAAGGGATGAATTTTCAATAGTTTTAACGAGCCAAACAAGACAAGCACTCGGTATTTTTGTGTAATAATCCCTCAGGTCAAAAAAGATTAAAATCTAGAGGAGGGATAGCACTTTTGATGCCTTTTAACAAGACGGAGAGGCCAATATCTCTGCAATCTTTTCATATTTTACGAATCAGGTGAAAACAGCTTAACGAAGACTCATTTTCGACGAACGAGTGATGGTTTCGGGTAGCAGCTAATTCCAGGTAAGATTTGGAATTTTCTAATCATGGCAGTGTTACAAGGATGGCTAGCAGAATCACTCTTCGCAGATGTTCCTCGAAGGGGTAAACAATCATATGGGGGTGAATGATCGCTAAAAAAAAACGAGTGAGGGGAGGCGAGACACAACCAGGCTTAAAGCTGCGATAGTCATCACATGGTTATTTACTTGTTCTTTTTTAATGAGCTAAAGTGGGGAGAAACACTTGCTCATGATTTGTTTATTTTTACGAGCTGAACTATGCACTAAAACTGCTCATGGAGAGTTTATTTTTTTAACGAGCTTGAACTCTGCGACAACATTGCTCGCCAGTCGTATGATAAGAAATGTCTCATTCAAGATGCCATTTTTTATGGAGCTTGGACCTTTTGAAGCTTTGCCCCGAATCCTTTCTTTATGCAAGTTAGGAAATGACTAGCCTTACAGTTTTAAATGGTTAGAGGTCCTACAAATTTAAAAAATAAATAGCCGCTCTTCACTTGCATGCGGAAAAGTTTGCATGCCCCCAAGTATAGCGAAAAATTTCCAGGTTACCAAGAAAGTTATATAAGCGTAGCAAATAAAATTCTTTCTCAGCGATGTCTATCGAAATAGACAAAGGGCAGCGGAGTAGAGATACTCCACTCACATAACTTTAATGAAGGTATTTTATTCCAGCTTGTTCCCATATTCCTGTGAGGACAGGTTCGCCAAACTAGTCATATATCCCTCGCGGAAATCCACTCTATACCTAAGGTTTTCCTGCCGAAACAGACCAGGGTGCATGCCCCCTGGGTTTCAGTCACATCTTCCTAAATCACTCATGCTCATCAGGTGGACGGACTAGAGACCGATGAGACATTTCTTGCGTGAAAAGACCATTGAGGGATGGCATTTGACTATTTACGATGTGTGAACCGGGGAATGACATTTGGTCTACGAGCTTGACCATTCTGCCTTAGTGCGGAAAACACATTACTCTAAAGAGTGAGGAGACGATGGCTCCCATGCAATAAATATAGTCACGTCCAAGGAGTAGATTATAATCTAGGGGTCCTTGAACTACCATCACGTTCATGTGAACGGTTTTCCTTCTTAAAGTAACGGGCACATTTGGAAGGATCCCTAATGGTCGACTGGTTCCTTTGTCAAAGCCTGCCATATTTCTCATTTCAGGCAAAAGCGATGGCGAACCAAGCACTTTCCAAGTAGTTGAGGAAAGGATACTCGCAGAAGCCCCTTCATCGATGATGGTACCAGCCATGACCATTCTGTAAGCTTGTACAATGATTCGGAATGGTACACTAGCCAGTAAACGGGGTCTG
>APFE030086791.1:0-20472 GCA_000404065.3 Pinus taeda
ACAAAAAAAAAGAAATCTATTACATATGAATCACACAATTACAAAGCATATATAGTGCTTATCAAATCTAACAATTTCTAAACTAAGAGATTGGTTGTTAAAAAAACATCTCAATAACCCAACTACTCAACAAAAAGATTCTTCCTATTTTTTAAAGTAAACGTTATTTCCAAGTCCCCCCCTTAACTCTTACATTATTACATAGATCAAAAACTACATTTCACGTCACTATAAAATGGTCTTCATCAGCAATTACGTTCACTCTAGGATCTTGCAGACATCGCTCTTTTTTCCACCACCACACGAGCTACCACTTGATCTCCATTTGAAACATACTTGCCTCTAACCATCATTGATGAAATTTTCAGAATTGACATTTATTGACTACCCCAATGAATAACCTTGATATTGAATATCTGATGAAGTTTGAGATCTAGTATAAAGGTTATTGGCTTATGGTGTTGTGCTTGATCTAAACCAAGGATGAACCTTAGCGGTTGATGAAGGATAAGATCTAATAATGGATCAGAATCTTAAGGCTTGAAATGAATTATCATTATGTGGTTTGATCATGTATAGCCTAGACTTGAATAATGACGAGTGTGTTATTCTGTAAATATAATGACTTGAGTATAACTGAAGTCCATAATAGCTGAAGAATTATGAATTAATATTTGCAGACATCTATGTTGATTGGCTTTGATAAAAGCTCATATACACATAGGTTCGACACATGGAAGTAGCGTATACCTTATAAAGTATGTTTTAGTCATTTCTGTTTTTTGTCATAGAGTTCTGGGTTTTGCTTTGGGTTCTAGTGACTTTATTCTAGTGACAATATTCTGAATGATCAAATTGATTGTGATTTGATGATGGGATATCAAAGTGATTGATTGATTCAATTGTGGTTGATTCAGAAAATGATGATTGAGTTTCAGCTATTGGATGATGCAGATGTATTTGATGATTGAATTGCAGTTATGATGTTGTTGATGGATCTAATCTGAAAATTTATGAAACGTGGTCCTTGGAGGAAGAACTAAAGTCATAGCCTTCCATAGGTCGCCACCTACGTACTAGTAAACATATCGGCTAGTACAAGAGTTAGGGGGTTGTAGCTCCCTTCTAGTAGAAGCTGGAGAATGAGAAAAGGTTGTAACCTTCTGCAGGTAAAAGCCTGTGTACTGGTATGAGTCTACACCAGTACAAGATTGTAAATAGACTTTCTTATTATTAAAAGAAGACAGAGACATCAGCAGCAGGTGGTTTTTACCCACATTAGGTTTCTACCTTATATCTTGGTGTTCATGTGTGTTGCTTATGTGTGATGCTTTATGTTGCTTTTACTGCATTGTCTAATAAATCTTTGATATAATGGTTAAATTTCAGTGCATGATAAATTGGCTAAATCAAAGATTCTCTGCATATACGCTGGTTGCTTTAAGTACAGTCACGTGTACACACTAGTTCACTTAGCTGAAGTAGCGTATACAAATTTGTTTAGGAAATAAATTATTGATCTAATAATACCGATTCACCCCCCCTCTCAATATTATTTCCAACAATTGGTATCAGAGTAGGTCCTTCAAAAGAAGCTTGATCGCTCAAAGGGAGATCCATCATCATGAGTAATCAACAAAGCGTGGGATCCATCAGACCACCAATCTTTGATGGGAGAAACTTTGTTTATTGGAAAATAAGAACCACAACCTATCTACAATTACTTAGAACGGATGTCCGAGAAATTGTGGAAGGAGGATATACATTTCCAACAGCAATTCCTATAGATACGACAAGTAGAAAGCAATATGAAACTAATGCCAGGGATGTCATTACATTATTGGGAAGTCTATCACAATTAGAGTTTGTCAAAGTTATGTAGCTCAAATCAGCCAAAGAAATATGGGACAAAATCGTTATGAGCTACGAAGGAGACTCTCAGGTAAAACGTGCTAAACTTCAAACTCTCAAAATTTAGTATGAAGCTCTTAATATGCATAGTGATGAAAGTATAACTAGTTACTTCTTACGTATAGATGAGGTTGCCAATTGTATGAAGAATCTGGGTGAAGATATAAAGGAAATTACCTTAGTTGAGAGTGTTTTAAGATCCTTGTCTACTAAATTTGAATCAAAAGTGTCTACCATAGAAGAAAAACAAGATCTGAAAACTATCACTATCACATAGCTTCATGAAATCTTAACTTCCTTTGAGATGAGAAAAGTAGGTCCATCAGATATGAGAGAAGCTGCATTTAAAGCTTCAACAAAAGGAAAGGATGAACTCAATGAATCAGGACATATTTCAAAAGAAGAAGATGAAGTAAACTTTGTCAAGAAGCTTCAATGTGGTTCTAGAAGATTTAGAGGTAAACTACCTTTCAAATGCTTTGTTTGTGTTAGAGTCGGTCATTATTTTGCCAAATGTCCTCATAAAGATAAATATGATAAAGGGAAGGAATATCCAAAATGTAATAGAAAACAAGTTGTAAATAAAAAGAGTTACTATACTCATGAAGATAGTGATGGTTTATCAAATAGTGATGAAGATGAAAAAAATAATGACTATAGACTTCTAATGGCTTATCACGATGATAATTTTTGGGATACTTTAGAAGACGATGACCTTCATGAAGAAATATCTAAACTCAAAATCTGTTTAGAAGAAAAGAATATCATTATAGATACCTTGACATACCAACTTGATGAAAAAGAAAAACACAATGAAAAACTAGAATGTGAAATTGCGGGTCTAAGAAAGGATCTTGAGAAAATGGAATCTCTCAATCTTAGATTTGCTAAAGAATCAAAAACCTTAAAAGAACTGTGAACAATATGACAATCGTCAACAAAGGCATAAAGCAGATCACCAGGTGAATCAGACTCAATTTGCTTCAAGGATGAACAGAAGCCACAACCAACCATAAGTAAATCATACTCAGTTTGCTCCAAAGATGAATATCAGTAGAAATTACAATCACCAAGTTAATAGATTCGATAATCGTAGGAACTTCTTTAATGAAAAATGTTTCTCATGTCATAATTTTGGACACAAAGCTACTCAATGTGTTGCTTACAAAACCATCATGACTAGAGAAGCACGAAATCAAAGGAATGTGACAGGGATAAAGAAGAGTTCCTATAATAACTTTTCTCTTATTGAAAATGAAATAGAATGCTCAATCTATAACAACTTTTGCCATGAAGAATCTGAATGCAGGATAAAATTTTGGCAAACATCTCAAAAGGAACAAACTCCATTAAATCCCAGGATATGGAGAAGGAAATAACCTCAAACAGAAAGATGTGGTATAGCCTTGTATGCAGAAGGATAAGAAAATCAATGGTACATTGACATTGGATGCTCAAAACACATGACAGGTGACAAAGAAAAACTTCACTCATATAATGCCTTAGAAAAGGAAAAGAATGTCTCATTTGGAAATGACACTCCTACTGTCATAAAAGGTAAAGGCTCTGTTTTCTTGAAAGAAAAGGTTAAATATGGGACTGTTATGAATGTAGATGGTCTAAAGCATAACCTGTTGAGTCTCAGTCAAATGTGTGATCAAGGAAATGAAGTGGTGTTTCGATCAAACGGATGTGTTGTTCATGAGCTTGATATAGGAGAAACCATGATCAAAGGTACAAGAAATCCAAACAACTTATACTTACTCAAGGGAGGACAACAATAGTGCTATCCAAGCAAAAATGTTGAAAACTAGATGTGGCATAGAATATTGGGACATCTAATCTTTTCTCAAATAAGAAAAGCACGCAGATTCCAGGCTATTCGTGACCTTCTAGATATCAGCATCTCTGAAATTACAATATGAAAAACTATGTCATTTCGTTAAGTGAACCAGATCTCGCTTCATTGAAAAAGAAGGGTCAGCTAGTAAGCCTCTTGAACTTGTCCATACTGATTTATGTGGACCATCAAGGAAAAAGTCACCTCGTGGAGAAGAACACTTCATTTTGTTCATTGATGATTTTTCCAGAATGTGTTGGATAGGTCTTCTAAAGCATAAAGATGAAGCATTTGAAAAATTCAAAGCCTTCAAAGCTTTGGTTGAAAAAGAATTAGATCGCAAAATCAAATGCCTTAGATCTTATAGAGGAGGGGAATTTACCTCGGATGAATTTTTTCACTTTTCTGAACAACATGGAATAAAAAAGTATTTCTCCTCTACAAGGACTCCTCAACAAAATGGACTGGTAGAAAGAATGAACAGAATTATTCAACAAATGGCTCGAGCTATGCTAGATGAATCTAAACTCCTACAACCTTCTGGGGTGAAGCTGCATTCATCGCCGTAACTATTCTCAACCAAGCAAATGTTCATGTAGAAAGCACTCGAACTCCACGTGAACTTTCATATGGCAATACTCCTACTGTAAAATACTTTAAAGTTTTTAGAAGCAAATGTTATATCAAAAGGACTAATGAAAAACTTGGTAAGTTTGAGCCCAGAGCAGAGGAAAGTATTCTTCTTGGTTACTCTTCCTGAAATAAAGGATATAAATGTTATAATAAAAGACTTAGGAAAAATGTTGAAAGTATTGATGTTGTAGTTGATGAAGCATGCAAAAATCCAAAACAAATAAAAATTGAAGATTATGACAATGAAGAAGATGAGGATTATTTTCCCACATAAAATCACAATGATTCTGAAGAAGAAACGAATGAAGCACCAGAAGAAGAGATAACCATAGAAGAAAATACTCTATCCAGGTATGTTTAGAAAAATCATTTAGAAACTCAAATTTTAGGGGAAAAAGACACAAGTGTACAGACAAGAAGAACTATTACAGAAAACTCAAGCTATCTAGCATTACTATCCTCCACTGAACCTCAAAATGTGAATGAAGAATGCAAAGATGAATGTTGGGTCAAGGACATGAATGAAGAACTTGAGCAAATTGAAAAGAATAATACTTGGGAATTAGTTCCTAGACCTCATGATAAAAATATTATAGGAACTAAATGGGTATTCAAAAACAAGCTGAATGAAAATGGAGAAGTTATTAGAAACAAGGCTAGACTTGTTTGTAAAGGGTATGCTCAACAAGAAGGTATAGATTTTGACAAAACTTTTGCACCTGCTGCTAGACTTGAATCCATAAGGATGTTTCTTGCTCTTTCTAGCTTCCCGAAATTCAAATTATACCAAATGGATGTAAAATCTGCCTTCTTTAATGGAGATTTAGAAGAAGAAGTATATATTGAACAACCAAAGGATTCATTCTTGGAAATGATGCAAAACTTGTATTCAGACTCAAAAAGGCTCTCTATGGTCTAAAATAGGCTCTAAGGGCCTAGTATTACCACCTTGACATCTACACCAACAAGGTTTTTCAAAAGGGTCAGCAGATAGCAATCTATATACAAACATTGACACTGATAAATTGCTAATAATTGTTGTTTTTGTTGATGATATCATTTTTGGTAGCAATGAAGAATCCATGAGTCATAATTTTGCTTGAGCAATGCAGCAAGAATTTGAAATGTCCTTACTTGGTGAACTTACCTATTTTCTTGGTCTACAAGTTCAACAAAATAAAGACGGTATTATTTTTTTCACAGACCAAATATCTCAAATAGATCTTGAAAAGGTATGGCATGGAATATTCTAAACTTGCATTTACCCCAATGGTAACAGGATGCAGTCTCAACTCAAATGATGAATCAATAGCAATACATCAACCAACTTACAGATCCATCAAATGATGAATCAATCTGCTTTATCTAAAAGGTACCCGACCTGACATCATGCATGCAGTAGGAATAGTTGGAAGATTCCAAGCAAATCCAAGGGAATCACACCTTCAGGTAGTCAAAAGGATTTTCAAATATCTTCAAGGAACATAGAACTTTGGTTTATGGTATCCTAGAGATGCATATCTTACTCTTCATGTATATGCAAATGCAGATTGGGGAGGAAGTGTTGATGATATAAAAAGCAGTAGTGGTGGTGCATTCTATATGGGTTCCAGGTTAATGTCTTGGTTCAGCAAGAAACAAAGTTCAATTGCATTATCTAAAGCTAAAGAAGAATATGTGGTTGTTGCATCTTGTTGCACACAACTACTTTGGATGATGCAAACATTGCAAGACATTTAGATCACATGTACTCCACCCATCTCCATTCTATGTGATAATACAAGTGCCATCAGTATTACAAAGAATCCAGTCATGCACTCCAAGACCAAGCACATACCCATCAAATACCATTTTCTATGTGAACAAGTGCTTGAACAAAAGGTCAAATTGGAATAAGTTCTCTACAAAAAACATGTTGTTGATATATTCACTAAACCACTACCCAGAGAGACATTTGAATATCTCAGAAAAAAGTTGGGAGTAGTTGCTACATCATCCTATTGTTAAATCAAAATTTTTAGAGAAAGGCTATTATACGCATGTTTCATGAAGTGTATTCATGTACACACGTGGGTTTCTATGGGTCAAGGAGTGTATATGTTTTTCAAATAAGAAAAATAGTGGGGCAGGCTCTAATATGAGTGCTTTGACTAATATTGATGATTAATATGCTCTTTTCATTAATTTTGTCTGACTAACAAAGTTGCCTTGATCATTGACCTATTAACAATGCACAGGTAGCACCGGTTCAAGGGGAGCATTAGCCTTCATGTACATTCAACATTGTTGGCATTATAGTTGCTGAGTCCAGCTATGGATTCAGATATTTATACCATTTGTTGCTCAAGTCATGTAAAAGTCTAGGTTGTGATATGTCTTCTCATATATTTGAATGAGTCCTCTTGGAAAAATGATGTAATTTATATCCCCACTTTACATGGGATGGATGATGTAATATTTCTTGTTTCTGTCATGTATAAACAATTGGTATATCCCCACTTCATTGGGTGGATGAGTCAAATTTGGTATATCCCCACTTGGTTGGGAGATGGATGTATGTATGAGTCATTGGTGATAGGAAGGTCATCCTCACATAGTTGAGTTATAAAGTCATGTTATTCTTTTAGAAAATCCTTTTGCAGACTTTGCTTGTGCTCAGGGGGAGCATGGATGTTTTTAGTACATCTTAACATGGGACCTCAATCAGAGAATTTAGCATGTACTCAGGGGGAGCATGACCATCATAATGTATGTCAAAGGGAGAAATTACGTTGATCCACCCTTTTCCCTTGATGTCAAAGGGGGAGAGTGACTTGTTGTTGTTGTTGCCATCAAGTCTAAAGGGGGAGATTGTTGGAATTATGATACAGGTGTTGTCCTTAATGGCAAATCACTCAGATGAAAGATCATAGTACAACATGTCAACAACAAATAATTATAGATCAAACTACAAAGAATGAAGAAAGAGAGGTATACGCAGGTTCACCTTAACCAAGCTGCGTATACACGTAGGTTCACTGAACACAAGTATCGTATACGTACACACACACTTCTGCAGAAGGAAAAGCGCGTATATCTTGGAAAACTACATTTTTGGTCCAAGGTATTTTCATCCAAGTTATTAGTCCAAGGTATTTGGTCAGAGGTATTGACCCTAGGTATTTGGTCCAAGGTATTGGTCTTAAGTGGTTTTGGCCCATGGTATTGAGAAAGGCATAAAACTATATAAGGAGGAGAAGATCATTAGGCCAGGAGTCCAAGTATCAAATATCTGATGAAGTTTGAGATCTAGTATGCAGGTTATTGGCTTATGGTGTTGTGCTTGATCTAAACCAAGGATGAACCTTAGTGGTTGATGAAGGATAAGATCTAATGATGGATCGGGATCTTAAGGCTTGAAATTAATTATCATTATGTGGTTTGATCATGTATAGTCTAGATATGAATACTGACGCATGTGTTATTCTATAAATATTATGATCCCGGTATAATTGAAGTCCGGAATAGCTACAAAATTATTAATTAATATTTGCATATGTGTACGATGGTTGGCTTTGATAAAAGTGCATATACATACAGGTTCGACACATGGAAGTAGTGTATTCCTTATAAAGTATGTTTCAATTGTTTATGTTGCAGAGTTCTGGGTTCTGGTTTGGGTTCTAGTTACTGTATTCCGGTGAGAGTATTCTGAATATTCAGATTTATTGTGATTTGACGATGGGTTGTCAAAGTGATTGATTGATTCAGAAAGTGATGATTGAGTTTCAGTGATTGGTTGATGTAGATGTATTTGATGATTCAATTGCAATTATGATGTTGATGGTGTATCCAATCTAAAAATGTATGAAACTGGTCGTTGGAGGAAGAAAGAAGGTCGTAGCCTTCTGTAGGTTGTCGCCTATGTACTAGTAAACATATCGGCCAGTACAAGAGTTAGGAGGTTGTAGCTCCCTTCAAGTAGAAGCTGGAGAACATGAGAAGGTTGTAACCTTCTGTAGGTAGAAGCCTGTGTACTGGTATGAGTCTGCACTAGTACAAGAATGTAAACATATATTCTTATTATTAAAGGAAGACAAAGATGACAACAACAGGTGGTTTTTACCCACATTGGGTTTCCACCTTATATCTTGGTGTCCATGTGTGTTGGTTTTGTGTGATGCTTTATTCTACTTTTACTGCATTGTCTAATAAATCTCTGATATACTAGTTAATGTTCAATGCATGATAAATGGCTAAATCAAAATTTCTTCACATATACGTTGGTTGCTTTAAGTACAGTTGCGTATACACTGGTTGTTTTAAGTACAGTCACATGTACAAGCTAGTTCACTTAGCTGAAGTAGCGTATACAAATCTGTTTGGGAAATAAAATTATTGATCTAATAATATTGATTCATCCCCCTTCTTAGAATTATTTTCAACAAGCTTCTAATGTCTTGGCTCTTTGAGTCATGCACTGAGATCATACACAACTAGTTCTTTAAGAAATCGTAAAACACTGATCCATAATTGATTGGATAAAACAAGCTAAATGGTTCAACGTTGGATCACCGCGAGTCAACTTTACCTTTCATCACTTCACAGTTTCACACTCGTCTCACATTTACCTGAGCCCTCCTGTGAGGAATAAACCCAGAGCTACCAGCTCTAATACCAAGAAAGAAGAAAGAAGATGCTCACACACACAAAAAAATATCTGTTTCATAATAATCACATAATTACAAACCATATATAATGTTTATCAAATCTAACAATTTTGACACTAAGAGATTGGTTGTTGAGAAAATATATGAACAACCCAACTTCTCAACAAACAAATTCTACCTATTTTCTAAAATAAGTGTTATTTTCAAGTTGGAGGATATTCTTAATCTATATATAGGTTTTCTTACAATTCCATGGGTGAATAACATGGCTTATTAATACCACATTCTCAAAAAATCATAACTCACGTCATATAAGACTTATTCATATGTCATTTTTATTAGTTAATCAATTTATTTAAAAAGGAAAATAGGGCATACTACTTCGAAGATAAATCTTAACATTTGACTTGTGTATCTTATTAAGAATATTCTAGAATATTCTTAAATCCCTACCATCCACGTAACAATTATTGGTAATTAAATTAAAATTAGGTTCTATTTCTAGATATTGTTATAGGCATAACTAATTTTTTTTGTTTTCCATATTGTGTGAGTCTTGAGATGATTGGCACACCTAGCATATGGCTTGAGTAGTCACAACCTAGGGGCATCTAAGCTGCCTGAAATCACCCTTGGATAACATCTAGCCTGCGCCCTAAGGACATCTAAGTTGTCTGAAATCACCCATGGATCACATGTGGCCTACGTCCCAGTGGCACCTAAGCTGCCTAAAATTACCCATGGATCACATATGGCCTGGGCCACACCAACCCTTACCATGGCTATATTTTTACTCATAGAGTTTTTAACCGATGACCTTTACACCATGAAATTCCTTAACAAAACACACCATGAGTGTCTTCTCTATGCCCCATGTGCATCAACATAACTACTTAAAATAAACGTATAATTTAGTTAATTTTTATGATTTTTTTTAATCTTGGCAATGTGAGGTGCACCATCCACCTAATAATTATTGATAATTAAATTAAAATTTATGGAGACTCTATTCCAAAATAGACATGTTTATCAACATTTAAAATAAAGTTATAATTTAGTTACTTTTTTTTCTTTATCTTTGGAAATGTGAGATGTACAATAATATAAGTATTTTGATGTCTATCCACATTTACAAAGCATTTAATTTATATATGGTTTCACTAGTTGTAATTTAATAACTAGCTTAGATCCATCCAACATCGGATCTACCATGCTCCAAGAGGGATCAAATCCCTCAAGGTGCAAACCTTGTTTTTGGTGTGTAGAACTTGAGGAAAGGTTTTCACCTCGAGGGATTTGATCACTTTCAGTGCATGATAGACCCGGTGTTAGATGAATCTAAGTTGGTTCCATTTGAGGGCAACAGTGTCACATTTTTAGATTATCATTGTGAAAAATGGTTAAATAATCAAAATTAAAAAAAAAATGTGCATACCCAAAACATTAGTAAATTTAAAGTGTCATAAATATGCTTTAAAAAAAATGATGATTTTCAAAATCCTCATGAAAAACACAAACATTTAAAAAAAATTATCCTCACTTAATACGTTAGAAAACTTAAAGTGTCAAAACTAAGCCCTCTATAAAAAGGGGGTTGATGCTACATTAACACTTTTTAAAATCAGCATGAAAATCACTAACATTTTTAAAAAAATGTTCAAACTTGATACAAAAGAAAACTTAAAGTGTCAAAAATATGCTCCAAAAAATAAGGTGTATTCTAAATCAACATTTTTTGAAATTGGATGATGTTTTTGCTACCTCAAAAAAATCAATAATCGGTAAAGTTCTTGTTTGATCGATAACTATGTTGCTAGCTTTATAAATAAATATTTTATCCGACATGTACATATAAGGAATCCCAAACACACTTCCCATACATCATGTGAAACTACATCCAGCTCTCTTTGATCAATAAAACTAACACTTTATAAAATTTGATTATGCAATGTTTGTTTACCTTCTTCTCGAGCTTCTTGTTAACCCATCCCAATGGATATGGTCTAGGATGGTCATGAGTCTCCAGTTCCAATTTCTTAACAAGATCTACTTCTATAAGATTTTCCTATGATCCTGAATCAAATAGAGCATTAATTTTCATCTTCTTGATCTGTACTTTATATGGAAGAGTTTGGTCATTTCATTCTCTTCTTGTTGTTGAACGCTACTCGGACTCACCCCCTTATTTAATTATGTACAAAAATATACCCATTAATGCTTGAGTTTCTTTCCAACCAGTTACTTCAATGGTCATGAAAATTTTCTTCTTAGCATATTTACTTTTGTTCTTTCAGTTGAGGTCTAGATGCAACTTCCACAATTGTCCTCTATATGACCATGAATGTTATATTGGTTGCAATTATTACTAAGATCTTTTCACTGGTGTGATATGACTATTGTCTTTGTCTTTTCTCCCTTAACGCTTTTTCTTCCCTTCCTTGTAAGATTTGGTGTTATCCTTTTGCTTTGAAGCACCTGATTATCCTTTGTTTTGGCATATGTTCTACAAGTATTGTGCCTATACACAAGACTTATCTACCAATTTTTTTTTTAAATCATTACAAATTTTCACAAATGGTCATGTATACCAATTGATCCAAGTGGATATTGGTGGCCACCTACCTATTCAACCTACACCCCCCAGTCAAGTTCATTTGTTTCCTTAATTGTAGCACAACTTACTATTTTGCCAGTTTTTTGGGTCCTTAACTTCTAAAGTTGTTTTGAGGCCCTAAACGACTTTTTTTTTGCAAAGTAGCAATTCAGTGATTGCTAATGCAATTTGGTGATTGCTAATGTAATTTGTTGATTGCAATAGCAATTTGGTGATTTCTTTATCAATTCGATGATTTCAATAACAATTGCATCAGTAGCTTTATTCTTGAGAGAGATCTTTCCAATGAGGTAACATATGCGTCAAAGGGAGGTAATATTACCAAGTTATGACCTCGAGAAGTTGGCTTCCCAACTAACCCCAACGAGACCCATAAAATCTTGTTGTTCCGTCGCCTTGGGTTAGGGTTTTGGTTGTTTAGGGTTTTCTCGTATTGTTCAATAATAAAAAGGTTCTTAACCCTCATCGTAACTTAATTCAGAGGCATGTAGCCGCCAAATCGCTTCTATGTGATAATATACCATTGCTTGAGCTACCTTATTTCCATTATGTTTGTAATCTCATTTTAATGTTTTTCTATTAATGAAATGAAGTTTTTTTTTTATTTTTTTTTACTGCATCATTATGTTTATGAATATATTTGTAAGTTGTTGCATTCCTGTTTAAGTTTAGATCAGTGGTATCAGAGTGGTTTTCTCTTTCCCTATTTTTTCTTTGCATGTACCCAAAGAGGTTAGTGTATAAGGAGTTAGGGCTTGATCTCATTGAACCATTGCAGGATCAACCTCACAAAACCCAATGACCTCCCATGGCAAAAGAAAAGAAAGACAAGGGGGCATGAGATCCTTTCAAAATGTTGCTCCAGGAAGCCCTCGAGTGATAAAGGGATGTGATGATGGAAAAATTTTCTCAGATCCTTCGATAGCTACCCAGAGGCAATGCATCTTCATCCAACATCTACTCTGGAGGTGCCACTCCATTTAAGGTACAAGTTAAATTTGATATTCCCATATTCGAAGGCCTGATAGATGTAGACGTCATAAATAAACAATTAAATATATTGGAAGGACATTTTTCAGTTCATGACTTTTCCAATTGGGAAAATATTATGTTTTCACTTCTCAAAGCCTCCCCACATGTCAAGGACTGTTGGGAAACCTATTGTGAACAAAAAGATGAGAGTGAACCCTCGTTGTTTTCAGCTACACTCACTTGGAATTCTTTCTGGTATGCCATCAAGGAATAGTATTAATTTATCAGGAGCTATGAAGATAAATATATAAAGTGGACCACTCGATGGTAGGGAAAGGACCAAGATCTGCCAGAGTTCACAAATACTTTCCTTGCCCTGTGCACAAATCTGGGTATCAAGGATACTGAGCAGCATTTGGTGCTCAAGTATCGCAGTTGTCTACACAAGTAGATCCAGGATGAGATGGACTTCCTAGACATTTCCTTTCCTACTGCCATCTCTTTGAACACTACAAAGAAATACAGTAAGATCATTTACCAAACCAAGAAATTTGTTGTCCTTATGATTCACCCACAAGGCAAGAAGATGTTTGTTGCCATGAATTCTAGGTAGGGCTCCTCTGCACAGCAGCAGTAGATGGACAAGGTCATGGAGGAGTACAAGGATATTTTCGCCTCTCCAACATGGGTACCTTTGCACTCTCATGTCAAGCACTCCATCGATCTGACCCCGGGTACGTCACTCGCCAATGGACTGATCTATCGACTCTTTGTTCTAGAGAACGATGAGATCAAGAGGTAGATTTAGGAACTACTGTAGAAAAGGTACATTAAGCCAATCTCATCACCTTGTGGGAGCCCGATTATATTGGTACAGAAGAATAATGGGACTTGGAGGCTCTGTATTGACTATCGGGCACTAAAAAAGATCATTGTCCATAATATGTACCCAATCCCATGGATTGATGACCTTTTGGATGAGCTCAAGGGCGGCAAATATTTTAGCAAGATTGACTTGAATTCTGGCTATCACCAGGTGTCTATTGAACCCTCCGATGTGTGGGAGAATTCCTTCAAATACAAGGAGGGACTTTCTGAATGGTTAGTCATGCCATTCAGATTAATGAATGCCCCTACAACCTTCATGAGACTAATGGATGACATCTTACAACCCTCCACCAATGCATTCGTGGTGGTGTATTTATATGACATCTTGATCTTCGGCCATAGTTGGGAAGAGCACCTCCACCATATTTGATAGGTCCTTCAAACCCTTCGACAACACAACTTGTGTGCTAACTTGGAGAAATGGACCTTTGGCTTGACCTAGGTTCAATATCTAAGGCACGTCATTAATGAGAAGGGTGTACATGTGGACCCTTCCAAGATACAAGTCATTTGATATTGGCTAGCCCCAACTACTCTAACAAAGCTCCGTAGCTTTTTGGATCTTGCTAATTTCTACAGTAGGTTTGTGTTGGGGTTCTCTCATATCACTTGGCCTTTAAGTCAAGTTACCAAGGGCAGAGCAAAAGAAAAGTTCTTTTGGTCAGAAAACCAATAACAAGCATTCTCTGAGTTGAAGAATCACCTCTATTCTGCACCAGTGCTCACATTACCAGACCTACAACAACCATTTGAGATTGAGGTAGATGCTTTTGACTATGCAGTTGGTGTGATTCTTACTCAACATGGGCATCCAGTGGCTTAACATAATGACATACTTTCAGACGTAGTCCGAAAGTACCTCACTTATGACAAAGAAATTTATTCCATTGTGCTTGCATGCCATCAATGGAAGCATTACATTCTGGGGAAGGAAACGGTCATCCACACAGACCATCGACCTCTACAGTTCATACAGACACAAGGGAAGTTGCAGAACGACCGCAATAAGATATGGTCCACCTATCTGCAATATTTCCATATGAACATTAAGTATAAGAAGGGTGGCACCAATAATATCATTGATTTCTTTAGCCGACCACCGGTCATGGCGCTAATCACTGTGCTCGACTCCTATGGGCATGAGACACTGGGGTGGCTGCATCTTTACAGGAGTGATATGGAACTTGGCAACATATATCAGACACTTCTAGAAGGGAAGCAAGTTCAAAATTTTCACCTTCAGGATGCACTGTTATTCCACATGGGGCACATATGTGTTCCTTCAAGTGGGCATTCCAAGATTACTTGGGAGGCGCACTACAGTCGGTTCACTGGACATTTCGAAGGAGAGAAAACAATGGTGATATTGCATAAGTATTTTTCTTGTCCAAAAATTTCTCAGGATGTTGGGAATTACATTAGATCCTACACCACCTGCGCCATTTCCAAACCAACCATCTAGAAGCAAGGCTCGTATACTCCTCTACCTACTCCTAGTTAGACTTGGGAATATGTCTCCATGGATTACACGTCCGACGTTCCTTCTACTAAGCATGACAACGATTTCATTCTCGTGGTCGTCAATAGATTCTCTAAGATGGCCATCATGGCGGCCTATAAGAAGAGTATCATAGCAGAGGCCACTACTAAGCTCTTCTTTGAGTGAGTATGGGTACACTTTGGGATCCCATTGTCCATTATCTCATATTAGGATAACAGATTCCTGAGTGCATTTTGGCCAAGTCTCTGGTTGATGTTGGATACAAAACTTACTAAGTCCATGACTTTCGATCTCCAAACTGATGGCCAAGTAGAGGTTTTTAACAAGATGATCGTACACATTCTGTGCATGTACAACTCAAAGCATCCACATACATGGGATGAAAGTCACCCCTATGTCCAACACAGCTACAACAGAGCTCTCCACATCTTAACATGCCACAACCCCTTTTAGGTAGGGATGGGATCTCAACGATTATGCCCCATTGATGTGGCCATACCGTTTGCAACCACTCAGGTAGATTTGTCTCATGTGTAGTTCGAAGCTGAAAGGGCTAACATCTTCATTGAGCACATTTAACACATCCGCCAATAGGTCCATGATATATTGGACAGAGCCAATGCTAAGTACAAGCAATGCCATGATCAACATCGAGTGTCACACAAGTTCTAGGTGGGCGAAAAAGTTTGGCTACATTTACAGAAGGAGTGTCTTGTTGGACCCCACCGCAAGCTTTCTTTGCTCCAATATGGGCCATCCACCATCACCAAGGCTATTGGTGACAGTGCCTTCGAGCTTAGCATCCCATTGTTCCTTGGTCTGCACCCATTGTTCAATGTAGATTTCCTTTGGCAATACTTTCCACCATTGTTGGACACATCCGACATTAAAGAAAAACTCACACCAATAGAGCTCAACCTGGACTACATGGAACATGCCACAATTGATCAGATCATCGACACATAGATCAAGAACACTCGGCAATAGAGGATGCAGCTATATCGAGTTGTCATGGAGGCTTTGCATGCAATGGGGACCATTGCTTCCTAAGGGAGGAGGAATGAGCCAGGTGAATATTGGTGTCCACCCACATATTTCACCTAGAACCCCCATTCAGTTTCATCTGTTTCCTTAATTGTAGCACAATTTACTTTTTTGGCAGTTTTTTGGGTCGTGAACTTTCGGAGCTGTTTTGAGGTCCTAAATGATGTTTTTTTGGAAAAATTTAAATTCAACAATTGCTATTTCGATCGCATAAGTTTTTGTAGTACTCAGAGATATCTTTCCAACGAGGTATCATAAGAATCAAACGAAGATAATATGAGCAAGTTACGACCGCAGGAAGTTGGCTGCCCAACTAACCCCCACGGGGCCAATAAACTCTTCTTGTTACATCTCTTTGGGTTAGGGTTTTCTCTTATTTTTCAATAATAAAAAAGCCCTTGAGCCTCATTGTAACTCAGTTCATAGGCATGTATCTGCCACATCTCTTCTCATAGATAAGCTACCATCACGTGAGTTATCTTATTGCCATTTTGTTTGTAAGCATAGTTCATTATTTTTCTATTAATGAAATGAAGTGTTTTTCTGTTGAATCTTTGTTTTTATGATGATATTTGTAAGTTGTTGCATTCCTGTTTAAGTTTTGATCACCAACAAAATGGTAGAAGAGTACATGTAGATTCTTTAGAGAGATACTCATCATTATTACCATATTTTTAAAGTTAATAGCATACTCTTGTACACTCTACCCGTGTCTCTACCTAATGTAGTGTCATCACATCAACTAGTAGTGTTTGATCAAGTAAAAATGTGACTATATGGGAGTTTTGAATCCTCCCGCTTAGTTATTGGAGCATATCCCCCCACCAAAGGGTATCTATGTGCTTTCCTAATAGGTTAGGGCATTGTCCTCTAGTTTCATTTGAGAAAACAAAATTTTATATTCTTCCTCTATATGGTAAACACTAAAATCAATTTTTTATAGTTCCAACTAGTGACTTAACTCCAAATGACCTTGGTTTGACTTGATGTCAAAACTCAATTCCATATTGAACATGGACCATGAATTCTTCATGATATTTAAACTAGGTTGATCCTTTCCAAGTTCTTTCTTAGAAACACTCTATGGTTCTTCCCAATCTCCCAATCCTCCCTCTAATTTTACCTCGAAAGTTAAAACCACCAGCGCTACCATGAGGGGGCTCACATTATGGATTAAATATGTGACTTGTGCTTCCAACAACGTGAACATCTCCTCTATGGGATCTTGAGGGTTATTAATACATTCATCAGCCATGGTTGGGGTTTTATGAATTTCAACTTATTTGATATGGATCCCTTGCAACTTTCCACAGTATACCCAAAGAAACTTGCTCTAATACCAATATGATTTGTATTTTGCAATGGATATTCTATATTTAGATATTTCATCACTATGGATTTACTAAAATATATTATAAAATCCAAAATCTACACTATGAGGGTTAATTTCTTCTTAGATTTATATATATTTTTAATTATTATTTATTGCATATGTATACAAGTAATAATTATGTATAATATAGAGAAAAATAGAATAGCCACTCACAAACCACAATAACATAAGACATGACATTGGAAACCTTTTTTGCGGAAAACCCAACATGAAGGTGAGATTGCTCCACTCTCTCTTTCTTTGAATGTAAATGGATGCAAGTACAAAGGAGAAAGACCTATGGACCATTGGTTGCTACAATATAGAAACCTTCTTTGTTCTCTCTCTCCCCCTCATCCATTCTCAGCTACTTTTCTCATCTATAGAACAAAATGCACTTGCGTAGAATGGAAGTCATTTTCCTCCTAGTGGTTTGGTTATAATACATCATAATAGCCTACTAATAGTTAAGCTTGGCTCCTTAACTAAAGTTACAATATGAACCCTTTTAGAGTCTTCTAATCATGATTACATGACCATCCCACTTTCCATGAATAATAGGGGTTGACGTGGCATTGTCTTTAATCATGGTGGTCAAAATAAGGACAATTTCTAAGTGGCACAAATTTTGTATTTGGACTTCAGCTGAGCTGATTCTTGCATCGTAAGAAAGATATTTATCTTTAAAATAGCACTACAGAGTATGACTCTTAAGCAACATATTCTTGCCCTAAAAAATGTTATTTGATGTCTCAAATTGCTTTTGGGAGGTTTTAGACCCCAATTTGCCAGATTGACCCACCATTAAAAATGGCTTACTATCTCATTACTTCACTTTTTCCACTCTTAAAGCATCAATATGGATGAAAAATAACATAATTTCAAATAAAATTGTGTGGTTTTGTTTCGGTGACACCTTCTTTCTCTATGATGGCTTTTTCCTACAAATTCACCCAAAAAACTTAGCTTCTTTCGGCAAATGCACCCAAAACCCTGGAGCAACGACATGCAGTTCCCAGGTCAAGGAATTGTTGTGCAGCAACTTACTTTGTTATATTTTTATTCAATCAAGAACTATTAATCTCAGTGATTCCTTACTTTAGAAGGGTTTGTGAACAAATTGAATGTTGATAACACCCAATGATTTACTATAGTCGAACATTAAAATGTCTACATTAAGCATTTGAAAACAAAAGTTAAACACAAATGCCACCCATAGTTGGACAAAGTTAGTTCATATATCCAATCATTAACCTAGGCAACATTGGCTATAGAAATAGGTTTGTTGTTGTTACCAATATTTTGCTCACAATTCAATTTACTTCACAAACTTTTAATGTAAGTTTTATACAATACAATTTTGAAGAACCAATCAACATCCTCTACATTACAAATGGCTTTGGAGAACCGATTTAATATCCTTTATGATACAAACACCTTTGGCTACACTAATGAATAACTTCCCATACCTTTTTCCAAACTAGACCAACCTAGGCTCCCGTATACTACCTAGGGTCAAACAAGAGAATGAATACTAGTCATAACTTGGACAAAGTTGATAATTATTCAAGCCAATGTTTTGGAGTTTTATAAACAATATTGGTTGGAATTGTTTCTTCCATATAAATTGTAATGTATATATAGTCATGTTCTTCATAGATGGATCATGATAATGGAAGGAAATAAATAGGGATTGTGCCATGCGATTCACACATTAGAATAGATAAGAGTTGATCGCTTTTTAAACAAAAATATATAAAAAAAAAGCAATAATACACAAAATATACAATGCCATAAAAAGAAAAGTATTTTAATTTGATGAACAAAAATATTGATTTAAAATTTGTATGTGAATTAGATATTTTTATCTAAATTTGTTATCTATTTTGCATTAAATATTTTATTTTCAATTTTTTTAAATTAAATATTTTTATAGTTAATAAAACATATTATAGTGAAAAAAAAATTATCAAAAAATAGTGTAATTAAAAAAATAAAAATAAAAATTTAAAATTAAATAAAAAGAAGACTTGATCAATGACGTTTGCCTTAAATTTTGATAAATAAAATTTAATTTCATCAGTTATAAGCTGTAGATAATTAAAATATTATTTATTTATTTATGTATTTTATTAAAATGCGCAAAATGTTAAAAACAATTTAAATTAAAAAAATATTATTTTTAATTTTTTTAATTCAAAAACGTAAATGTTATAAAAAATATTAAAAAATCATGTCAAAATTTATTATTATTAAGTTTTATAGGCAAAAATATCTTGATTATTATTTTTAAAATAACAACATCAGACCAAATAAGAATAGTGCCGTGCAACACCACCATCTTATGAAATGAAGAGAGAGACGGAGAGTATAACTGATTTTTCCGTACTTGTGGATCGTTGATGCCAAGAATGCATTGCGCAGACAAGGACATTCACCGAATTGGCTGTCGATAAGGGCATTCAAAGTCAATTATTTAGAAAAGAAAGGGCGAGATATTACGGTGGAATTGATTTGGTCATTAGATTGGATTGGTGGGAATGTAAAAGTGTGGGCAAAGTCAACATCCATAAATGAAAGCGACATATTACGGCGGACTTGTTGTGGCCTTTACATTAGAGTCTAGACCGATGAAACCACGCCGCTGATTAAGACAGCAATGCTGGACAGATTGAATGAATGGCGCAGCCGAACGGAAACTTCAAAATCTATCCAAGTGAATATAAAATGAGCAAATCCACGCTCCAGAAAGGAAAGCCGTTCAATGCTGACTCTGTGGCATTTGAATTGTTCAAAATAGACCAGAGCAATTGAATTGCTCTAGCTTTCCTACTCCCATGTGCAAGCCCTTTTTAGTCGCTCGTCCGCTCGAAATAAACTGCCGATCGTGAATATTGGCAACTGATTGACATGCAGAGGGAACAGCAGATGCCGCTGAATATAAAGATAAATCCATGGCCGGCATATCGTAAATCTTGCCAACTCATGGACTTCGAAAGGGAAGACTCTTTAAAATCGAATTGATATTTCTATTTATATATATTATGA
>APFE030086794.1:0-18420 GCA_000404065.3 Pinus taeda
AAATTTAATGAATCTAACAACACTTTGGAACCTAACGCACAACATCTAGAGGTCTAGGCTAGAGACATATTCCAACGTCGTAAAACCTGGTAACTATTGTTTTCATTGTTGGTTGGGTGATTCCTCCACTCTAAGACAACAAGTGCCAGTACAGACTTGTGCTCCCACGTCTCGTCGAGTATATTTTGGGAGACCACAACAGGCTGCATCCTTTATCCTTAGGAAGCCATGTCTGCCACCCTATCAATCGCAATGCACTGAACAGAGCATTCGGGAAGATTGACTGCCGTACCGTAAAAAGTATTCAACAGTTTTGCGATTGGTTTGGTAATCCCCTCTGCCTAGATCTCAAGAGAAGTCCATTTTGCTCCTTTTCAGACTCCTTAAAGGAAAAGGTCATCTGAGCACTTGTCACTTCAGGCTCAATAAAAATCGAAGGCAACTAGAGTCATCTTTTTTTTTCTCGACTCTTTAAAATTGAAAAAACAAGTTGTGTCAAAGCGTCTAAAATTCATTTAATTTGAAAAAAAGTTTTCCCTTTTATTTTGAGTTGATCAAGTAATCTGCAATTGTGGAAGAAAGTCAAACAAAACCCTGTCATTTGCGGAGACTTACGAGGCAACCATCATTGACTCCGGAAGCGAAACCATTCCAGACAAAGTGAACTCATTTGACCAGATCAAAGTCCCCTAGGTTGGTTGGAGCAAGCACTCAAACATCCTCAGAGACTCTGGTTACTCCGAACATTTCTGGTATCCCTGCCTCTACAGAAGAAATTCCGCAACAACAAAAGGACATTACAACTGATCCTAGTGTGACGGTAAACACTTCTATTCCTGAGCCAGCTCCATCTACAACTGATTCGGAAGGTGTTAGTCCCCAACCGTCTGTTGCTGCAGAACTTATATCTTCTCCGGCACCTGAAAAATTTTACGGACCTAACAGTCTACCTCTTCCTCCTGGATTTATTGCCATAGAAGAGATTGTGGAAGATCCTCCATCTAGTACTCCAACGCAACTTGGAGCTGGGATCGCCCTGTATCCTTCTTCATCAGAAGATATTCGCCCGACATCGGAAGTTACTGAAGAATCGCTAAGGAATATTTTGGATAGGCTTAATATGGCTGAACAACCGTCAACATCAAGGACTGTGTTACTCGACACAGCAGTAGCAGAAGCTCCTTCTGCTACTCCGACAATGTTCGCCGGTGTGCCATCTGTCCCAACCAGCACTCAATCTCTGGATGGAGTCTATCCAGGGGCTATTTCGACAGTATGGACTGTTCTCGTTTGTTCGTCCAGAATTATATCTGGAATCTCTTACATTGAGTCTCAACAAATTGATCCTTCGCAAGGTCAATTTGGGCAATCTGGTTACCAAAGGCAAATCATTCCTTTGAGTACTGGATTACCGTCATATGGAGGGCCATATACCCTTTCATTGTCTTCTTCGGAAGGACAACCATGCGTGAGTTCACAACAAAATTTGGGTTATGCTAGAATCATGACTAGTGGTTGGGTGCTAATCCTACCTCAACAACCAAGAGTTGTATGCTCAATGCAACAAATTTTACCTATGACAAACATCCCCAATACATCGGCTATTGTGGAAGTATTGCAAGTACAAGAGTTTCCAGTTGTATGCCAACCTCAAGTTTCGCAGGTTCTAATGCAGCAATCTCTTGTACCTACAGCACAACCGCAATCACCAACTAGTGGAATGGCACAGGTTAAAACGGGGAACGCCAACCCCCATCTTGGTCAAACAGTCGGTATTGGACAACAACCCATGGCTTCACAACCATGGCTGGTGCAATACCAACAACCGCAATTACAGCAAGCTTACCAAGGATATGAGCAACAAGTCTTTTCAAGTAATGGACAGCCGTATCAACCATATCATAATGGTTATGCCCATCAACCTTACCAAAGTTACCAACATCAAATGCATTATGCTGGTATGCAAAGACCAACTGCTCAAGCGATTCCATCCTATTGTGGGTATGCTCATCCAAGCCTGAATTAGCAGTTGCCTTTTGTGGCGACTTTAGAGTTACTGGATCTAAGTCGACTAATGAACGATCCAATTGCCTATGCCCCTTGGTGGCCAGCGATTCCGCATAAACTTCCGGCTGATATTCCTAAATTTAATGGATATCCGAGCAAAGACCCGTCGAATCATGTGATGACCTTTCATCTATGGTGTTCTTTGAACACTCTCAATGATGATTCAATTAGGCTTCGCCTGTTTCAGCGAACGCTAACTGGTCCGGCCGAAAAGTGGTATATCGAATTGCCTAGATCTTCATTTGATAACTTTAGTACCCTAGCCACAACCTTTTTAACCCATTTTCAGTTACCTATAAGGTACGAAATATGAACTGAGCTACCTACCAATTTCAAACAAACGACGGCCACTAACATATCTGATCATATTCATGAATGGCGACATCATTGTAGAATGGTAGAAACATGTGTTCCTAATCAGCTATTGGATGAATGGTTTATTAAGTCACTGTTACCTGCTATTACAAAAGATGTGGCAAAGGGAGGAGTCGTCACCGAAGAGCAAGTTATTGCTCGTGCACAATATCTAGACTTGATCTATACTCAGTCTGGCATGCTCTACGATAAAATCCCTGATGCTCCTAGACTATATTTTTCCGTTCCTCCCCCTCCTAAATCAAACAAAGACTCTCACGCCGGCAATGGCATGATAGGTACGACTAGCACAAAAACCATAAAGGCTACATCAAAGAAATCCTGTACGGTTTCTATTCAAAATGCAAATGACAAACTTCTTGCCTTAGAGGTTAATGCCGTGTTGACTGACAAAGGCAAAGAACCAAAACAACCAAGAAACAAGAAGAAAAAGAAAGGGAAAAAGAAGAAACAAGAGGAGTCATCTCCTAAAAAATCTTCTGCAAACCCTTCGGGGCAAAGGAAACCTCCTTTAGGGTGTCAAATATGCGATGAGGATCATCGGACAAGAGATTGTCTATATAAAGTTGAGCTTAGAAAATTCTTCAAGAATTCAAAAATCTTAGCAGTATTGACTGATCCGTTTCTGAACCCAGGAACAAATCTAGTTGCTAGCGACCATGCTTCCCCGTCTCGAGTGCTTATGTTGTCCATTTCGAAACAACAAAATGATGCTTTGATATCGACAAGGAATAAATATTATGGAAATCCACAGATGTCGAAAAATAAGGCTATAGATCAACCTAGTAGTTCGACAACAACTTCGACCGAAGTTGTGCCTCCCATCATTCCTAAGCTAACGATAAAGCCGGTAAAGGGAGTAGTACATGTTAGCCTCCTACTCACAGCAGGTATTCATCTTTCATGATTGACATTTTTCATACCAAATATGTCATACTTTGTAGGCTGCAATGTTCCATATTTGCTACTGAGGCCAAAGAAGTGTCCATGAGAGTCTGCTAGCCTAAGTGCCTCTGCTGTATTCCAATTTTGATGAGTTATTCCAGTTTTCAAAAATTTTCAGTTAGAGGGAGGTCCAAATAGATTAATCTTGGTCTCCCTAGGTTTCAATTTCCTATTGTAGAATATAGAGAATCATTATCTGTCCAAACAGCTTAATCTTGGAAAATTCTTAGATAGGTAGAGAAGCAGGGGTGCTCAACAGCCTAATCTAAGCTCCTGGATGAAATAAGTATAGATGTAGATAGGAGGACAGTAAAAAAGAAAAAAAGTTGAAAAGATGGGTTTGCTAGTTCAAGTGCATCCAAACCAAAAGAAGAAAAATTCTAGGTAAAGTAGGCTGGGTAAGTAATTTTGTGGTTGTAGAAATCAAGCTATGTGGTTCATTTCATGTTTTCAAGTGTTATATTTATCCAGATCACAATTTTGAGGCACTCTTCCATTTTGATCAGATCAAGCAAGGCATCTCTACCTCCCCCTTCTTCTTATTTCCCAAATCACTCACTAACATCCCCTTGAGGACCTTGGGATCTGCCCAACCAGTCCAGTTTTCACTCCATCCTTGTTAAAAACCAAGTTGACATCTGAGTTGACTTAGTGAAAAGAAGCCACATTTCTTGTGTAAAAATTAATCTTTACACAATCCATTCATTTCCCTATGCTTAAGTTTCCATAACTTGGCATGCATCCCCTCCTTTTCATTCAAAAGACCTCATATTAACATCTAACCCTATTATCTAGCTCCTTAAATCATTTCCCCTTCCCCCTATTCTACAAAAAACTATATAAAAACCCCAAAAATATTAAATATTCATCCCCATGGAAACTATAGCCTAATAACAAAAGTCAGGAAATATTAGGTTCATTTGGGATCTAGTATTAGCCCTTCCACGTCTACTTATCCTTGGGATTTATTTGACTTCTGCTTAAATAAATAACCACATTAACCTCCCCCCACACATAAAACCATACCACACCCTCTGCACACATTACATTTTGATTTTATTAATGTCTGATTAATAAATAACCATAGTCCCGCGCCAAGACACATTAACCTCTAACCTAAAGTCCAAAACCCACCCAATGCTACAAATAATTAACGTTTATCGTGCGCGCATTTTTATTAAAACCTGTTCATCTTGCCCTCCCATCCACCGTCGGATCACTCCCCACAGATCCGACGGCCCTCATGCATATCGGGCGCCCCTTCATAGTGGTGCGATAGTATCCGATGGTCGACGGTTTCACTGTCGTACATCGAGACAATTGTCAGCTTTTCATTGCATCGGGCCGCCCTTGACACATACCACTCCCGTACCTAAAGCAGTCCGACGCAAACCGCTTACCGCCCTCCCCTATTGCTTACGTCACCACATGACGATACCACCACCTCGCCTGCCACTGTGTTGTACCTGCGCCCTGTCACTCGCTGACGTCATCATCCACGTCACCCTGCCACATCACCCTACCACGTCACCTTGTTGACGTCATCCGCTGTACCGCTGACGTCATCCACTGAAAGAAAAAGCGCGCAAAGGCGAAAATGCAGCTTAGGAGGCCCGGAATAAAAAACTGAGGCAATTTTTGATGCGCGATTAGCGCTAATGACGCATCGCTACGAGAAAAGGGCCAAAATGGAAAACCTCATACAGTGCATGCTTTGCAGCAGTCATTTTTGCCGAAAAGGGCTAAAAAGGGTGATTTCATAGTTTCGAGCATATCAAAAGAAAGATGAAGCCCAGATTCAATTAAAAGACTATCAGTAAAGAGGCAGAGAGTATCAGATCGACAATATCAGATCAGAGGAGCATTAAAGATCATCCAAACAAAGTCAATGAATACCAGAACAGAGTTAAAGGCCATTAAACCGAGGCATATCAGATTTAATAAAGATCAAAGCCACCTAAGAGCAGCAGAACCGACTAAAAGGTGCAGATAAGAAATTGAGGGCGCAGCGATTGCAAATTGGACAACAGAGACAACAAAGGACGCCACATAGCCTCATTTTTTGAAACAGCTGCCCCCAGCGCAGCATTAGATAAATATTTTTACATTACTTACAAGAGAAGTTAGGTTAATCGCATTTACTTCCTGAGATCGATTTCTATATATATTTTGCCTATAAATATAGCCCTGAACAATGTAATAAGGGTTGGTGGGTTGTTTGGTTGATCTCTCATTTGAGATTTGCACTATAAATACTAAGAACTTCTGTAATCAAAGATTTCTAGAATGTTTGTATCTGAACTGGCTGGTTGTGCTTTTGATGGCTGAAGTGCATGATATGGAATTCCCGTGCTTGATCATGGTTCAATAAGTCCTTCCTCCCGCTGTTGATCAGTTTATATGTATTTGTATCATCTATAATATCATGATTTAAGTTACAGGAAAAAGGAATAGATCAGAACTGGTTTTCATGCCCTCTGTGCTCAATTCTTGTAACTTCTCTATGTTTACCTCTAAAACAGTGATGAATATGCATTTTGAGTTAAACATGTTTAAGCTATTTCCTTCATCATATGAATGTTGTCTAGGAATTCTTCATTTCTCCTATTTACCCTTCATCCACTTTCCCTCTTTGGCTGGATGAGAGATCCTTAATTGCCTCTCATCCCCTGACCTCCATTTCATCCTTGTTCCAAGATAAATCATTGTGCCATGTGCAGCTATCCTGCTCCATATTCCCCTCTTCTACCAAAGAAGACACACCCTTCAATTCACATTCATTGACTCCATGCCCAATGATTTGAACTTCTTACACTTTGCATGCCAACTCTACCTAAATAGATCAACCATCCCACCAATCTAAATCAAAACCCATGTGCCTCATATCTAGCCTAAAATCATTCCTTAAACAAAGATAAATCCCAAAGAGAGAACCCTCTCTGACTGCTGGTAGGCTAGGACCTAGAGTCCAAAGCTTGGTTTGTGGTTACCTCAGCCGTATTCCCTTGGGAGTCAAAGGGAACAACCTGAGTGATAACAATACACAAATCAACATTTAATCCTCATGCCAGAGTAGCACAACATTATAATATAGTGGAGGATCTGGCCCAATCACAATCTGCTATGTCGACACTTGAGGTACTACAAAATTGTCCCTCCCAAAAGCAGGCTTTATTATCAGCGATAGGTGGGATTGACCCAGTGGATTCCAATCTTGTGGCCTTTGATCACAAAGGATATGACCCTCAATTACCAGCTCAACTAGCTTTCCTTATTCAAGTGAAAGCCCTCAACAAAACTATTCGTCGAACAATTATTGATGAGGGGGAATCTACATGTATTATGTCAATGAGTTGCTGGAAAAATTTAGGCTCACCACCCTTTTCGCGATCGTCAACTGTTAGCTCCTGCTGCAGCAGGTATTCATTTTTCATGATTGGCATTTCACAAGCCAAATATGTCGTACTTTGCTTGCTGCAATGCTCCATATTTTCTCAAACAGTCTCCAAATGGAGAAGGCTACTTCAAGTTCATTCAATTTCCTTCAAATTTTGTAAAGTTATCCCGATATCGCTACTTTTAGTTAAAGGGAGGTCCAAACAGTTTAATCTTGGTCTCCCTAGGTTTAACTTTCCTGGTTTAGAATATAGGGATTGTAAATCTGTCCAAACAGTTTAATCTTGGCAGATTCTTAGATAGGTAGAGAAACAGAAGAGCTCAACAGCTTAATCTGGGATCCGGAAGAAATAAGGGTAGTATGTAGATAGGAAAGCATCAAAAGAAAAATGAATGACGGGTTTGCAAGTCTAAGTGCATCCCCAAACAAAAGAAGAAAAAATGCTAGGTAAGTAGGCTGGGTAGGTAGTTCTGAGGTTGTTGAATCCTAAATTGCTGACCAGTTCCAGGTTTTTCAGGTGTCATATCATTCAGGACATAATCAGCAAGGATTTGTATGCAAAAAGTTCAAAAGAGGTATAACTGACCCCCCTTCTCTGTTCTCCCCAATCATTAACTAACTTCCCCAAAAGAGGTCAAGATCTGCTTGTCACCTCTTGAGTTCCATCATCTTCATAACACTGGCTTAAGTAAAGATCTGCTTTACTCAAAGTTGTTCCATCTTTTCTCCTAAAGTATGGTCCTACCCCCTTGTAAAAGCCTAAGCTCTCCCGAACTTAGCGCTTTCTTACCATCTCCACATTAACCACTAACCTTATTATTTAGCTCCCTATTCTTCCTATCCCCTTATTAATATTAAGTAAAATCCCCCTACGTAATATCCCTCCCCCTGGTTGAAAAATAACCATAAGTACTCCCGGGAATTGCTCAGTTTATCTGAAACTCAGCAAGAACCCTTGACCTCCAAAACCACCTCCCAGATACAATGGACTCCTTCCAAAGTATAAAATCCCTCTGAGGAAATCAGAGCCCTTCCGAAACCTCCAATGCCCTTCACACCCACTTCCTTGCTCATTCCTCCCAAAACTTACAACCTCAAAGCCATATCGCATCGCAACATCGCACTTTCATCTCCATGCAGGTCATCACCCATCCGTCTCCGCCGATGCGATATTGCGATATCGCCGATCGGCAGTCGCAAGCGACGAGTGTCCAACTCATTCACCCCTCCATCTCCGCCGATTCGATATTGCGATATCGCCGATCGGTAGTCACAAGTGACGAGTGTCCAACTCATTCACCCCTCTGTTCCCCGCCGACACGATATCGCGATATCGCATTAGAGTTTCTTCATCACATTACCTCCAGTATCTCACAACGTTGCTCTGTGCCAGGGACCCTCAATTGACATCATCCATCGTACAGCCGACGCCATGCTTACGCCAACAGCCAGAAAGCCGAAAACTTCGCGCAGGAAGAAAAATCGCACTTCGGAGCTCCAGATAAAGAAACAGAGGCAGTTTCTGATGCAGGATTAGCGTGAAGCGCTAATCACGCATCGCTATGGGAAATAGACCATTTCTAGGAATATTCGGGGAATCTTCTGATTTCCTAGCCCATTGCGCGCCGAAAAAGCCCGAAAATCGCCCGATCATGCCAAAAGGATCCGGTTTAAAGACAACAGCGGATCAATCACAGAGTTTAAAGTGTATCAAATCAAATCATCAGGCATCAAGCGTGTCAAAGAGTATCCGTCAACAGTGGGAGCCATCAATGTAGTAGCAAAGAGTATCAGCGAATATCTTGAGCAGCGGCCCGAATCAGGAGAACATTTAATATCTTCCAGAAAATTCATAGAAAGAGGGCGAAACTACTTGAAGCTCTCAAATCATAATTATTGCACATTCAATTCACACCAGAGCCGAACTGCAGTTCTCGAAGCACAATCACTCCAGCAGCACCGCATCTGGTCCCTAAGGGCCACCTCGTCACCTGTTCCGATCCAGCTGCCCCCAGCGGAGCCAAAAAGATTTACTTGCATTTAATTCCAGCAGCACTTAGATTTTTGAAAAGTTCTAAGCAGACCTGTCGAGGTCACTTGTAATGATAGCTTTTCCGATATTTTGCTTATAAATACCACCCTGAGAAATGTTGTGAGGGCTTGGTTGGTTGGTAGTAGTTGTTGGTCAGTCTTCTTTCCAGCATTTTCTCTGAGCAAAGACTCGCACTGTACCTTTCATAATTTCCATAATCAAATATTGTTGAAAGCATGGATTGCGAGACTACTTGATGTTTTCTCTTGGCCAAAGAATGATCATGGAATTCCTGTGCTTCTACATGATCCAATAAGTGTTCCTCTCCTCTGTTTAATTTTATGTTTTTCACCACCTTTCCGCCTTTCTAAATTGCAAGAAAAAAGAATAGCTTAAGATTTGTTTCATTACACCTTAAGTTCAATTTCTGCGTTTTTCAATGTTTTCTTCAGAAACAGCTATGATCATGTATTCTTAAATGATCTAGTTTACGCTGTTTCTTTCACATATGAGTGCATGTCTTAGGAATTCTTAACTGCTCCTGGATCCCATTCATCCATTTCTCCCCTTTGTCAGCTTGACGAAATGATTCTCCTTTGCCTTTCATCCCTGATGTTCACTTCGTACTTTCAGCAGACAGAGCATTGTATCCTGTGTGGCTATCCCACTTCGTATCCCCTTGTGACCAAGAAAACGCTTGCAAGCCTCAATCTGTGACTCCATGCCCAATGGTTCGAAACTTATCACACCTTACCGTGCCTCTTTGTTCGAGAATCCTACCTTCTTTCCAATCACAATCAACACTCCCTTGAAGTCAGAAAGCTAGCCTAAAATCATCAACTAAGGTTGAATTAAAAGGAGAGTGCCCTCTCCGATTGCAGGCGGGCTAGAACCTGCAATCAGAAGATTGGTTTGTGGTTACCTCGGCCGTATCCCTATTAGGAGCCTAGGGACAACCTGAGTGATAACATAATGGCGACTCCGATGGGGATCTCCTCAGATAAATCAATGAAACCAGTCTGTAGCTTTACAGAGGAAGAAACCGCCTTGTGAAAGGATCGACCGACCTGTGGTTGCATTATTTATTAGAAGGTTTTCAAAGCCGTATTAGAAGCTGGCTCCTAAGAAACAGACACGTAATACACGATCAAATCCTGATCCAAATAACTCGGCCATCGTTGAAAATCCTAATTTAATTCCTAAGATCGTCAGGAAACAAAAACAAAAAGATTTCCAGACCCCCGTTAGTCCTGAAGCAGTTCAGCCAATTGTTGTACCAACCCCTGTCAAAGTTCTATTCCGGTCTACCCCGAGTTCCCCTGGCTCATCACCCCCTTCTCCAAGTAGCTCCACCACACCTCTATCCCATATCCCTACCACTTCGACTACTCCTTCTTCCCCCGTTGTTCCCGTAATCCCCTTCGCCTTAGGTGTTCCGCTCATCCCTGTCATCATGGCTAGATATGCACCATTACAATTACCTGCTAATCCCGGGGCAATGCCTCAGGATTACCAATAAAAAATCACTTACTTCGATGGCACAACCTCTTGCACCTCCCTACAACATACAAAGAAAATGCAGGATTATTTCGAGAGTTATGAGATAGATGATGATAGCGTAAGAATGAAGATCTTTGTTCAAAGTCTGACCGGTGATGTCAGAACCTGGTTTAGGGCACTTCCACCTAATTCAATACTAAACCCGGAAGCCTTATACCAAACCTTCATTAACAGATGGGAGAAAAGAAAGGACCTCCTGCACATATTATCTGAGTATGAGTCTATCAAGAGAGGACCTGAGGAAGCTGTTCTGGATAACTGTGCCAGATTTAACAATGTTTACAACGCGATACCACCAAATTTAAGACCTCCACCGGACCTTGCTTTATATAAATTCCTGGATGGCTTTGATGCCGAGATGGCGTATCAATTAAGGGAAAGAGCCCCTCAAAGCCTCGCAGAAATGCAAGACGCCGCAGTAAGCGTGGAAGCAAACCTAATCGCTAAAAGAAACAGAACCAGATCCGAGAGAAAAACCACTTTCAAATAAGAACCCTCATCTTTCGAGCAGAAGCTTGATGCAGTCATCAGTTCCATGAACAGGATGGGAGATAGATTAGACAACGTGGAGAGGAAAAATTCATGCGAAAATCAACAGCCCAATGCTGCGAGGAACCCAAACTTCAGGAAAACCCAAAATTTGAACGTAGGTAGGGCCAGTCAGGATCACGACACCAGACCTCCTTTCCAAGAAAACTATGCTGAGGCATCTACATCTGCTGATCCCACAGATGGGACCCTAATGAACTTGGTTGATTCAGAAAATGAACAGCAATCCTCCCTCACGGAAGAAAACCGACCATACCTTAATATAGAACAATTCCGCACCAAATCGAGAGAGTCCTTTGACTTTAAACAAGGTTATGACACTGCTATATACGAGGTACATAAGCAATACAAACTAAGAACACGGACTGTCGATGTTTTCCCGCCTAGCAAAGCAAAAGATGGCAAGCAGCCCAACAAAGCTAAAAGGAAGAGCACCAACGGTCAAACAACTGACAACCATGTCCCAAATTCCCAACAAGTTATTGTTGAAGATGTAACAGATACACATGGTTCTATGGAGCAGCCTCTGCCCACTTCCGATCCTGAAAAATATCTAGAGAGCATTCCCAAAAATATTCGCAGAGTGGAGATACCATAGATAGTCATACATCGTGATGCGGACGCTCCGAAAGGAGATACAGAGAGTACGCCTGAAAAAGAAAAGTTCACCACTGTCAATACCCAGAACCCAGGAGAAAAACCATTCAGCCTAGAAACCGAAATTGGAAAACTTAAGATCTCCATTCCCCTCTTAGAACTGGCTAAGCATGATGTATATAGACAACAAATTCAAAAATCACTTCAATTTCCTGAAGTTAGGGATGATGTAAACATTCTAGATGACACCCCTGAACTACTATTTGGGCTAGAGGTTGACGGAAAAACAACATTCAGACCTGTTTCGCCTTTCTATGTCAGCCTGCACATACACGATAAGATACTGCACAATGCTATGTTTGACTCAGGCGCCTCGCACAACCTCATGCCCAACGCTGTAATGGAAAAGTTGAACCTCGATGTCACCCGACCCTATAAAGATCTGTATTCGTTTGATTCAAGTCAGGTCAAATGCCTAGGCTTAATCAAAGATCTTTGTGTATCCCTAGTCCAGTTTCCAAACAAGACAATCTTAATGGACGCAGTAGTTGCTGACATCCCCACGAAGTATGGCATGCTTCTATCCAGATCATGGGGAGCAAAATTGCAAGGATCCCTTCAACTCAACCTCTCTTACGCCACTATATCTGTCTTTGGGCAACCAAAGAGACTTTATAGGGAGACACTAATGAAATATGTGGTAAGTAGTGAGGAGAAACCCCAAAATTTTCCAATATACTCGATCCATTCTGATATGGATTCTTTTATTTTGTTTAATGATAATACAAGCCCTCCAACTCCTGATAAACCGCTATCCCTAGAGCAAGAGACTAATGCTAGTGAGAGACCAATTGCCAACTCGCATGAAATTGTCTCAACAGCTAGGGCAACCAGCACAGGACAGGAAGAGAATCCCGAAACAGAAGTCACCATCTCATCCGCTCCGCATACCCCTCAAATCCCCAATACACGCCTTGGACGAGAAGTCTCTTGGTATTTAGAATTTTATGGTGCAGTTAACAAGTTAGGAGCAGGGGCTGGAGTGTGGATTTACAATACTCACGAGAATCATGCACAAGGCCACGCCTATAGACTCAATTTTAGATGTACAAACAACATGGCGGAGTATGAAGCCCTTCTCTTAGGTCTGAAGCTGCTCAAAACCCTGGGAGCTACCACAATTTCCATCCTAGGTGTTTCGGACCTCATTATACAACAGATAAAGGGCAACTTCGTCGCTAATGATACTAGAATGAGAGCTTATAGAGCCGCTGCCAGCGAATTGCTTAGCGCCTTCAGTGATTTTGAGTTGGCCAAAATCGCACGAGATCATAATATTCATGCCCATAGCCTAGCTACCTTCGCTAGCACGTGTAGGCTTCCCTTTGGACCAAGTCACCGCTTCACTGCAGAAGTAAAACACAGACCATCAATTCCTAACAATGTCGAGAGTTGGCAGGTATTCCAAGATGATGCCCAGATTAACAATTTTTTGACTCTGGAAGATGAATTCTCTAGCACAAACATTGACATGGATGCTATAACAGAAACAAAACAGTTAGCAGAAGAAGATCGCCTGACCCTAACAGCCACCATGGCTGAACAGATACTTAGCCCAACTATTTTTGACAACACAAGTATAGGGCAACTGAAACAGTTTTGTTCACATAAGGCAGCCGAGGTAAAAGAAGAGTGTATTGACCTAAAAGGAAATGTTTTGCCTGCTGGCCTTACCCCATTGGAAGACATGTTTGATGACAACGATGTGGCCAGAAAACCAAAGATGGAACCTTTGGATACCTCCATAGAAGAATACAACATAGGAACAACATAACATCCCAGAATGATTAAACTTTCTAAAAAGCTGCCTCCTGACCAAAAACCTAAATATGTGGATCTGTTCAAAGAATTTCAAGATGTATTCGCCTGGAGTTATGAGGACTTGAAGTCCTATGACACTTCAGTAATCCAGCATACCATTCCCCTAAGACCGAATCAGAAACCGTTCAAACAAAAACTCAGAAGAATCAACCCCATGCTTCTCCCTATGATTGAAAAAGAAATAAAAAGAATGTTTGAAGCAGGGATCATTGCGCCCATTAGATTCTCGGAATGGGTATCTAACTTAGTTCCCAACAGAAAGAAAACAGGAGAGATAAGATTGTGTGTAGACTTGAGAAATCTAAACCAAGTCTCTCTAAAAGACCACTACCCGTTACCCAAAATGGACCACATCTTGCAAAGAGTAGTGGGTTCGTCTAGGATCTCTCTGCTAGATGGATTCTCAGGATTTAACCAAATCCTTGTTCACCCAGACGATAAGGACAAAACAGCTTTTACCACACCCTGGGGAACGTTCAAGTATGTTAAAATTCCTTTTGGGCTGAAAAACGCCAGCGCCACCTTTCAGAGGGAAATGGATATTGCGTTCGCTAAGAAGATACACGATTTCCTTGTGGTTTACTTGGATGACCTGACCCCATTTTCCAAATCCGACCTACAACACCTTAAGCACTTAAGGAAAATTTTCATCACATGTAGGAAATACGGCATTTCCTTGAACCCTAAGAAGTCCCTATTTGCCCTGGAGGAAGGCAGGTTATTAGGGCATATAATATCAAAAGATGGGATCAGAATTGACCCAGAAAGAATTCAGGCTATCCTCCAAATCCCTTACCCAAGAAACAGGAAAGAATTACAAGCATTCCTTGGAAAAATCAACTTCTTGAGGAGATTTATCCCCAATTTATCCAAGCTAATAAGGCTATTGAGCAACATGCTAAAAAAGGACGCTAAGGTGAGATGGTCCCTTGAGGCCAAGCAAGCTTTCGAGAGTATAAAAACGACCCTGACTCAAACACCTGTCCTCACTAGTCCTCAATTTGACAGAGACTTTATCATTTTTTCTTTCGCGTCAGAACATACCATAGCCGTAGTCCTTCTGGAGAAAGATGATCAGGGCAATGAGAAACCAATAGCTTTTTTCAGTCGAGCTTTGAGAGACGCACCCCTAAAATTTCAGATCATGGAAAAGGAAGCCTACGCCCTGGTCAAAGCCATCAATGACTTCAGAATTTACATCCTCTACTCCCATGTGATCGCATATGTCCCTAATGCTGTTGTAAAGGATATACTAACTCAAGAAGGATTGGAAGGCAGAAGAGGCAAATGGATTGCTAGCACCCTTGAATACGACATTGAGATAAAGCCCACCAAGCTCGTAAAAGGACAAGGGCTAGCCAAGCTGATGGCCGAAACAAACTTCCAAGCATTAGACATTAATTAGCTGGACGATGAAGCGGAGCTGGTGACTCCACAGATCAGTGATACCTTCACACAGTCCCCTTGGTATTCTGATATCTACTTTGTATTGTTAATCCTGTGTGCTCCTCTAGGATTGTCCATAACTAAGAAAAGATTTTTAAGAATGAAATCATCAAACTTCTGTGTCATAGATGGTGCTTTGTTTTGGAAAAATTATGAAGGCATTTTGCTTAAATGTTTAACTATAGATGAAACTAACAGCGTCATGAGAAAATTTCATGCAGGTGACTGCGGAGGACACTTATATTGGAAATCTACGACAGACAAGATCTTACGAGCTGGTTATTACTGGCCTTCTTTGTTTGCAGATGTGAAAAGATTTACTGCGTCATGCCACAAATGCCAAATCTTTGAAGGGAAAAGAAGGCTATTGCCTCTACCCCTAAAGCCCATTTCAACCGAGAAGCCTTTTCAACAATGGGGTCTTGACTTCGTTGGAGAAATTCATCCCTCCTCCTTAGGCCAACACAAATGGATTTTAACAGCCACCGACTATTTCACCAAATGGATTGAAGCCATCCCGTGTAGGCAAGCCAATGACTCCACCATTATCCAATTCCTTGAAAGCAACATCCTGTCTAGGTGTGGCTGCCCGGAGAAAATCATTACCGACAACGCTGCTGCTTTCAAATCTAAGAAGATCATTAACTTTTTCCACAAATACCACATTACCTTAGGTCACTCCACAGCCTACTACCCGCAAGGTAATGGCCTGGCCGAGTCTTCCAATAAGAGCCTCATCAATATCATAAAGAAGATGCTAGAAGAGAACAAAAAGAACTGGCACAAAAATCTCACCAATGCCCTATGGGCAGACCGACTGTCCACCAAAAAATCCATCGGGATGAGCCCCTATGAACTTCTATATGGCATGGAAGCCAGGTTTCCTTCATCTCTGGGCATACCTACTATCAAACTGTTGCAAGAACTTCAGGCTGAACCAAATGACATGAAAAGAATAATTAATCAGACCATTCACCTTCAGCAAACCAGAGAAGAAGTTTTCAATAGAGCTCAGGGTCTATAAGAAAAACTCAAGAAAATGTTCGATAAGAGAACTAAAGCAGAGGATTTCTGGGTAGGCAGCAAAGTTCTAAGATGGGATGCAAGAAGAGAAGACAAGGGAAAACATGCAAAATTTGGTTTTTTGTGGAAAGGTCCATACGTTATCAGCGATGTGCAAGGCAATAACACCTACTTTCTCAAATCTCTTGATAACATCACAACAGAAGAGGGCCCAATCAATGGCCAGATGTTGAAACACTACAATGATCCTCCTGCTTGAAAGGGCAGATGGTAGTCAGTTTGTACATATTTGTATATATCAGTTTCTGTTTTTTTTATAGAGTTTATAATACTAAAAGCACACGGAAGAAAGCAGGCGACGCTTTACAGTTTTGCACGAGACAGCAAGAAAATAAAAACCAAGGCGTTCTGACCTGCTGTTCTTGACTTCTCACAAGGAGAAGCCATCCCCGAGTGGAGCCACTGTTAGCTTCCTGCTGCAGCAGGTTATTCATTTTTCATGATTGGCATTTCACAGGCCAAATATGTCATACTTTTCTTGCTGCAATGCTCCATATTTGCTTAACAGTCTCCAAGCGAAGAAGGCTACTTCAAGTTCATTCAATTGCCTTCAAATTTTGTAAAGTTATCCTGGTATCGCCTTTTTTCAGTTAAAGGGAGGTCCAAACAGTTTAATCTTGGTCTCCCTAGGTTTAAATTTCCTGTTTTAGAATATAGAGATTGTACATCTGTCCAAACAGTTTAATCTTGGCAGATTCTTAGATAGGTAGAGAAGCAGAGGAGCCCAACAGCTTAATCTGGGCTCTGGAAGAAATAAGGGTAGTATGTAGATAGGAAAGCATCAAAAGAAAAATGAATGACGGGTTTGCAAGTCTAAGTGCACCCCCAAACAAAGAAGCAAAAATGCTAGGTAAGTAGGCTGGGTAGGTAGTTCTGAGGTTGTTGAATCCTAAATTGCTGACCAGTTCCAGGTTTTCAGGTGTCATATCATTCAGGACATAATCAGCAAGAATTTGTATGCAAGAAGCTCCAAAGAAGTATAACTGACTCCCCTTCTCCGTTCTCCCCAATCATTAACTAACTTCCCCAGAAGAGGTCAAGATCTGCTTGACACCTCTTAAGTTCCATCATCTTCATAACACTGGCTTAAGTAAAGATCTACTTTACTCAAAGTTGTTCCATATTTTCTCTTAAGTATGGTCCTACCCCCTTGTAACAACCTCAGCTCTCCTGAACTTAGCGCTTTCTTACCGTCTCCATATTAACCCCTAACATTATTATTTAGCTCCCTATTCTCCCCATCCCCTTATTTATATTAAGTAAAATCCCCCTATGTAATATCCCTCCCCCCGGTTGAAAAATAACCATAAGTACTCCTGGGAATTGCTTAGTTTATCTGAAACTGGGCAAGAGCCCTTGACCTCCAAAACCACCTCCCAGATACAATGGACTCCTTCCAAAGTATAAAATCCCTCTGAGGTAATCGGACCCCTTTCGAAACCTCAAATGCACTTCAAACCCACTTACTTGCTCTTTCCTCCCAAAACTTACACTCTATAGAACCTTAAAGCCTGATCGCATCGCAACATCGCACTTTCATCTCCATGTAGGTCATCACCCATCCGTCTCCGCCCGATGCGATATTGCGATATCAGCAGTCGGCGGTCGCAAGCGCCGAGTGTCCAACTCAAGCACCCTCCGTTCCCCGCTGATGCGATATTGCGATCGCATCGGAGTTTCTTCATCGCATTACCTCCAGTATCAGCACCTCACCACGTCGCTCTGTACCAGGGACCCACCACAGCTAACGTCAGCAACAAGAAAGCCGAAACTTCGCACAACAAGAAAAATCGCACTTCGGAGCTCCAGAACAAGAAATAGAGGCAGTTTTCGATGCGCGATTAGAGCATCGCTACGGGAAATAGGCCATTTCAGGGAATCTTTAGGGAATCTTCTGATTTCTCAGCCCATTGCACGCTGAAAAGCCCGAAAATTGCCCGATCGTGCCAAAAGGATCCGGTTTAAAGAATGCAGCAGATCAATCACAGAGTTTAAAGTGTATCGGATCAAATCATCAGGCATCAAGCGTGTCAAAGAGTATCAGTGAAAGGTGGAAGCCATCAATGTAGCGGCAAAGAGTATCAGCGAATATCTTGAGCAGCGGCCCGAAGCAGGAGAAAATTTAATATCTTCCAGCAGATTCATAGAAAGAGGGCGAAACTACTTGAAGCTCTCAAATCGTAATTATTGCACATTTAATTCACACCAGAGCTGAATTGCAGTTCTCGAAGCACAATCATTCCAGCAGCACCGCATCTGGCCCCCAAGGGCCACCTCGTCACCTGTTCCGATCCAGCTGCCCCCAGCGCAGCCAAAAAGATTTACTTGCATTTAATTCCAGTAACACTTAGATTTTTGAAGAGTTCTCTAAGCAGAACTGTCGAGGTCACTTGTAATGATGTCTTTCCGATATTTTGCTTATAAATACCACCCTGAGCAATGTTGTGAGGGGTTGGTTGGTTGGTAGTAGTTGTTGGTCAGTCTTCTT
>APFE030086794.1:28917-48233 GCA_000404065.3 Pinus taeda
GGTGGGCTAGAACCTGCAATCAGAAGATTGGTTTGTGGTTACCTCGGTCGTATCCCTATTAGGAGCCTAGGGACAACCCGAGTGATAACAGGAGGGACTTAATGAATCCCACATCTACGACATGGAACAGAGCAAATGATTTTGTGGAGGTGAAAACGATCTGATGATACAAGGTTTAGGGTGGCGGTCATGAAAGAATGGAGCATGAATGTATCACAGTGGATGAGACACAGGTGAATTCTCTGAGTGACTTCTCTTGAACATATAAGTGATGCTGAAATGGATTGGTAGTGTTAACCCCAAAGATAGATGGTGCGATGGACCAATGGTAATATGACCGGTGAACGGAATAACCCAACCCGACTCAAACTTGGAGTGAAAGTGTCATGTTCAAGAGCGACTTGCTACCAATAAAGTTTCTTCAAGTTTTCTTCCCAATTTTCCCTAGTCATTGCTGGCCAGTACCTCTTTATTTTTATCAAGATTGAGGAGGATAACATATTCTTGTTCTATAATTCTCCCTTCGGGCAAACCCGTCGCTATGTTTTAACGAGCCTAGTGACAGTGAAACTCGTTCTTGTCTATATGGACAAGTTTGTCGCTATTGATTTTAACAAGTTTAACAACAATGATAACTTGGTCCTTTTCAATTTTAGAGAGTCTGAAAGGGGACGAAAATGAAACTCCAATAATCCTTTTTCGTCATATAATCCCTTAAGTCCGAAAAAGTATAAAATAATACGAAAGGGATGAATTTTCGATATTTTTAACGAGTCGAACAAAACAAGCGCTCGACCGTTTTGTGTAATAATCCATCAGGTCCAAAAAGATTAAAATATAGAGGAGGGATAGCACTTCCGGTAGCTTTAACGAGCTAGAGAGGCCAATCGCTCGACAATCTTTTCATATTTTACGAGTCAGATGAAAAGAGCTTAAAGGAGACTCATTTTTGAGGAACAAGTGATGATTTCAGGTAGCAGCTGATTCTAGGTAAGGTTTGGAATTTTCCAATCACAACAGTGTCACAAGGATGGCTAACAAGATCACTCATCACAGGTGTTCCTGAAAAAGGATAAACAATCAAATGGAGGGGTATGATCAGCTAAAACAGAGTGAAGGTGATGATGAGAACACGACCAAGGCTCAAAAGCTGATGATAATGCATTCACAATGGTTATTTACCAGAGATTGGTTCATTTTTTAATGAGCTTAAACTCTGGGGGAAACATTTTCTCATTGCTTAAGTTTAATTTTTAACGAGCTTGAACTTCACATAAAAACTGCTCATGCCAGTCGTATAATAAGGACATCTCATCGATAGATTCCATTTTTGTGGAGCTTGCACCTTTCGAAGCTTTGCTCCATCCTTTCTTCATGCAAGCTAGGAACAACCAATCCTACGAGTTTAAAGGTTTGAGAATCTACAAACTATGAAAATAAATGGTCGTTCTTCACTTGCATGCAAAAGGGTTTGCATGCCCCTAGGTATAGCGAAGTAGAGTTTTGAGGTTACCCTTCAATTTGTAGAAAAAACATTTGTTCTATCGGGAAAGACCTACCTTCTAACAGAGGTATCTCATCCCAGTCTAATCCCATCTTCCTATATGGAAGCATGTTAGACCGATCATATATCCTTCGTGGAAACCTACCCTATACCTAGAGTTTCCCTGCCAAAGCAGGCCAGGGTGCATGCCCCCCTGGGTTTCAGTCATGACCCCTGAATTACTCGCGTTCTTCAGGTGGTCGGACTAGAGATTGATGAGCCATTACTTGTGTGAAAAGACCAGTTAGGGATGGTATTTGATTGTTAGCTATGTGTGAGCCAGGGAATGAAAGCTGGTTTATGAGCTGGACCACTTGGCCTTCATGCGGAAAACACATTACTCTAAAGATTGAGGAGACATTGGCTCCCATGCTATAAATATAGTCACACCCAAGGAGTAGATTATAGTCTAGAGGCCCTTGGACTACCATTACGTTCATATAAACAATTTTTCTTCTCAAAGTTATAGGCACATTTCGAAGGATCCCTAACGGTCGACTAGTTCCTTTGTCAAAGCTTGTTATATTTCTCATCTCAGGCAGAAGCGATGGTGAACAAAGTGCTTTCCAAGCAATTGAGGAAAGGATACTCACAGAAGCCCATTCATCTATGATGGTACCGACCATGACCATTCGATAAGCTTGTACAATGATTCAGAATGGTACATTAGCTGGTAAAGGGGGTTTTCCTAGTATATTCCAATTGAAGGAAACAACTAGGTTGCTCGGAGGACCGAATAGACGACCAGATATGACTTTGATGAACTTCCTTCCTACGGTAAAGGAAGGGGTAGATTGCCCCCATGTTCATTGGAGTTTGTGTTTACGAAAATAATTTGAACGATGTCATTCTCATTCTCTTCAGTGACAATATCATCTAAAGATGGACCTTTCGAAGGCATGACTGGGTCGACTGCTACCTCGACCTTTTGACTTTTGTTTGGTGTGGATTCAGATGGTTTATCTTCAATGATAGATGCTTCGACTGACCAAAATGGCATGTCAGTCAGATTTTCAACTAGTGATGGACTCAGCAAGAGTTTCTTGTATATAGGAGGAAGCCGTAGCAGTGAAGTAGGATGGTTATCCAAAACTCTTTTAGCTTCATCTAGGAAGGGACAACAATGGACGATGTGATCACCTTCACACAATTTGCAAGGAAATTTATATTTCCTTTTCTATCCAGAGACTTCGCTTTCACTAGTTGACGGTGTACTTTCAACATGATCTTCAGAGGTTGATGACACCGGATTGTGCAAATGAGGAGACTAATCCCTTAAGATCCGAGGGATGCAAGGACAATCTTGATGATAGTGGTCTCCTTTGCAAATGACACATGGAGGTTTAGGCCTGGACGATGCAGTGTGTGGATTTTCGCTAGATGACACACGATTTCCCCTCTTCACCTTTGGCTCCTTCTTCTTCTTCTCCTTCTCCTTCCCTTTCTTCTTCTTCTCAGTTACTTGGTTTTCGGCTCTACCAGCTTCACCAAGCGAAGAGGAAGGAGGGGAGGGAGAAACAAGAGAAGCAGAAGGTTGAGGAGTAACTCTAGTATCATCTAGTTACTGACTTGATTCTTCAGGAATCACGGTGCTTTGAACGACAAAGGTCGAGAAGAGCCATATTGGCAAGCTGATTGTCAATCCTGGAAGTGACAATGTGGCCATATGAGGTGCACCAACATCTCCCCAAGAGGAGAAAGGACTAGGATTTCCTCTAAGGGGAAATCCTTGGTTGGTGGACTCCATTTTCCTCAACCTAAGACCAACACAGGAAAAATGATATTATTCTGATTAAAATAAATTTTAGATGCTTTGACACAACTTGCTTTTTCAATTTTTAAGAGTTGGGAGAAAGCAAAAGATGACTCTAGTCGCCTTCGATTTTTAAAGAGCCTGAAGTGACAAGTGCTCAGATGGACCTTTCCCTTTAAGGATTCTGAAAAGGAACGAAAGAGACTACTCTGGAAATCTAGATAGAGTGATTACCAAACCAATCGCAAAACTGCAGAATACTTTATACGGTACGGCAGTCAATCCTCCCAAATGTTGTGTTCAGTGCATTACGATAGATAGGGCGGCAGACACGACTTCCTAAGGATAAAGGATATAACCTATTGTGGTCTCCCAATATATACTCGACGGTACGTGGGAGCACAAGTCTGTATTGGCACTTGTTGTCTCAAAGAGGAGGAATCACCCAACCATCAATGAAAGTGATAGTTACCAGCCTTTACGATGCCAGAATACATCTCTAACTTAGACTTCTAAATTTTGTGTGTTAGGTTCCAAAGCGTTTTTATGTTCATTGAATTTATTTTACAGTTGATATTTCTTAATAAATTTTCCTTTCAGGTTCACCGCTTGATGTAGATATACAATTCCTATAATGCAATCTAAGATGATAAACAATCGTTTAATCTTCTTTTTGCAATGAAAATCCTAGCTACTAAGGAAAGAGAAATGAGATTCTTTCAACATAGAGCAGAGAGCACACACTAGATGCACTATCCTAAATCAAACCAACAAGAAATCTAAATGCAAATGCACATGCATGTATTTGTATTTCGCTTTCTTAATGTGTGGATGACAAAAAGAATGCCGAGTACAAATTGGAATTATCTTTTCAAAGTGACAGTACTAACAATTTTTCTTCAAAATACGAAAGGAATATAATGACGACACTTTGCAATTTTGAATTGAAAATTGTTTTCGACACTTGAAAAACTACTAATCCAAATCAAATACAAGAGTAACAGTATAATCGACCATCAAGAACAATAGGATTCTTTTCTTTGACTAAAAACAACACTTGCGACACTTCCAAATCAAAAGACGACAGTTCGATTACGCTACTTCTTTGTAAAAGAGAACTGTAAATGGCGCATAATACATAAAAACATTCACAGTTCTTTGCATGATGGAGGCGGAATAATGGAAAGGAAGGGGGTTTCCACAGTGGTATACTGATCACAAACAGCAAAACTCCTGAATAGGATTGAAGAGAGTGAAGAAAAACCAAAATTTGAAGGCAAAATTAGCCTTTTATGATCATCGCACATGTAACACAGGGAAACAGGGATGCATCTCACCTACTGCACACGGGAGGTGCGATGCATCCAGATTTCCTTGAAGAGAGGGTGCGATGGTACAGGGATGAGATTTTTACTTGTTATTTGGTCACAGTTTGCAGCTTAGTTTAGGGATTTAGGCCGAGAAAGTGATAGTCAGTAAATAGAAATCACAGGGTTTGATCTAATGAGGTTCCTAGAGCCACCACTAGGGCAATTAGGATGTTTGCAAATCGATTGTTCAGTTTATAAACAAAACCCAAAGATAGACTGAAGTAGCATTTATCTACTTTGCACTCACATAGCAAATGTAGTTCGAAGGCTAGATGGCTTGGCTTCAAGCTCCGTCTGTAGTTTGTAAAGCAAACAAATATAGACAAGAAAACAAGCTATTCGTTCCCCAATGGAGTCGCCATTTTGTTATTGGGAAATCTAGTGTCCACTTGGAGCTGCTAGACCCACTAAGACGGGTAGCTATATTAGAAACAAACGAACCAAAACTAATTTCTCTTTCCTTTATGAGAAGTAGATAAGAGGGGAACAAAGGGTACCAACCTCAGTCTTGCGCTTGGTTCCTTGCTTGGTTCCTCTCCCTTCTGACATATCTTTTCTGCTCCTTCCTCGCTTGCCCAGCTTCAAAGAGCACCTGTAGAGTCAAAGCAGCATAATACTATAGAAGTACAGAGATCTAAAACCATAAACAATATAGGACAAAATATATATTGACCACACAAATGCATATATCATCAAACATACAAGAATGTGGAGGAAAACTCGAATAGCTTTATTAATAGAAAGAATAGAAAAGAGGATTACAACCTATTGTTCTAACCCAACATCATCCTCCCACCATGAAAGCCCTTCTTCACCTCATGAAAAGCTTAGACCACCCAACACTATGATTTTCCACCAAGAAACCAAGAACACTTCCTTACAAGATACAAGATTCCAGCCTCTGGATCTATGTGATGAGGGATCCATATATAGATGTTTGCAGGGGGTGAGTCAGCTGCTAGGTTTTTGATTAGTGTCCTCTCTCTGATAGTTCTTGGTTCCACCTGGAGATTCATGATCTATTACTCACCCCTGGGCAAATTCAGAGAGGCAAGTGTCACAGGAGAAGTTTTTGGAAGATTCCATGATCATCCACCTTGCAAACTATCTCTGCCATTTGTCTACTCTCACCAATCGCACCCTACAGAAGGGCTATCCAGTATGCATCACAACTTTTTCACTGAGCAGGTGAAATGCATCGCACCCTTAGCACTGAGCATTCTGTATGGTCCACTTTTGACCAGTTTTGAGCATTTTTCCATGGAGAACTTCTAGGAGATGATGTAATCAGCTGACCTTGCTCCTTTAGGGTGTGAAGTGACACTTTTAGGGACTTAAAAGCCCTTGGTTTATGGACATGTATGATTGGGGTTGCAGTGCCCAAAAATGTCTATAACAATCATGGATGAGCTTCCTTTATAGGAAAAATATTCATCCAACTAATAGTACACTGTCCCTTCTTTGATCTCAACTGGGTCTCTGACAGAACTGACATGCATCAGTTATCCATGAGTGAATACACAGTTATCTGAAAATAATAGTTGTCACATCCTTGCAAGCATCAACTATCTGTATCTCATTAATTTAACAACTTGTTAAATTAATATAACTGAACTTAACTAAGTTAAACTAAGTCAATTGGTCCTCTCAATATAGAACTCATCCTTAATTCCTCAATCAGTAGAGCAAATCAAGGACACATTCCCCAATTAATGGAGAAATAATTTCACGTTCTCATAAAGACTTCAAGTTTGATTTTCCTTAATTAATTAACTCATGGAGAATTAATTAATTAATATTTCCAGCTTTTGTTAAGACCAAAATTAATTTTACTTCCTATAGATAGACTAGGGACTGCTATAAATAGGAAGGGACCCAGAAATGCTATTTTTAGAAGATTCTATTTTTAGAAGTTTCACCTCTCACCCAATGTGGCCAATGACCTCACTGGCCAAACTGATATTTTTAGACATGCTATTTTAGTAGGTCTATTTTTAGCACATTCTAAATTTAACATTTCTTATTGCACATTTTTCAACACTCCCTCTCAACAAGAAAGGATTTCTCTCGAACTCGATCCTGTAACTCTGAAATGTTCTGCATGCAACACATCTACCCGGTCCACATGCTCCAACAACACTTGGAACAAAAACACTCCCAACTGACCACTTTGTTGGGCTAGGAACATACTCTAATGCTGAAGCTCTACCTGTTGCTAACAAGTGCTCCCTCTCTGCAATCTGCGCTACTGCAATATCTCCATGCATCTCGCACCATTGCACACCTCCTTGTGCCACCTAGCACTGTGCAAAACACTTGTGCCTCTCACATTGTTGTAGCCTGCTAGCTATGCGCTGTCCTGGGATTCCCTGCACTTTCGCTCTCTTTGTCGCTCCATCCACATCTATCTCTACCCAATCAGTTAGTTCTTGCTACTCTAGGTCGGGGCTCCTATAGCAAGGTCTCATCCAAGAGGTTTGGTACCTCAAGGATCTTACCCCTCCTCCTTGGGACGATCACTCTATATTGCCCCACCTCCTACTTGGAGGTATGGCTGCATGTGATCCCTCAACCCACCTGGCTCAAAGTTTCCCCCTACTGGAGGTCTCTGCATGAGTAGATGTCTCTAATCTATCTCCACTCAGCTTCCCCTATTGTGGCTACTCCACAACCTCCTGAAGCTACTGCACCAATCGTGGCTCCTCCACAATTGTCTGAGACTTCTTCTGGCGCTGCATGTTGAGAGGTAATATACTCTCCCTCTCAACCACCAAGTCTCTAACCTTTGCCTTGCCCTCAAGGCTTTGCATGCATCTTGTACCTCAAGTGCATACAGGTTCTTGGCTAGCACACCAATCTATTTCCACTTTCCTGCTGTCACGAAATTTTCTAGAAAAAGAGTTGATTTTAAATCAGCAATATCTCCCTCATTCGAACTTTGATTCAGCCGATTTTTTTTTTTTTTGATTTTGGGTATTTTTCAGTAAGGATTCCAAACGTGCTATTTATTTCTAAAAATTTTGTACAGAAATTTTCATATCTATTCTGCAAAATCTCGGCCCAAAACTCAAAACTTTGAAATCTCCTCTCAGTATATTGTTCTTGCTTGATCACCTGTGCTCCAATACCGTGTAGAATTTTGTATATTTTTTCCACAAATCAGCTAGCTCTGATACCATGCAGAATTTTATCTACAAATCAGCTAGCTCACTGATATCATGTAGAAATTTTCCACCTGTAGATCAACCTGGTAATGCAATGTACTAAAGCAAAAAATTTGATCTACTTCTTCAAACAATTTAGTGGAAGCTTAATCAACCATGAGCAACATCAATAAGAACACATATAACTGATAATAAGGAATCACACAAAATAAGTTACCCAGGGAAAGCACCTACCTAAAACCCCATCTTTGTATTATCATACAAGTGGAAATATAGTCCGGATTACACAAAGCCTTAGCTCGGAAGCTATCTAGCTCTCAGTACAATCCCTGTGCTACTCATAAATAGTCAAAGGCTTCTCACAAAACTTCTCATCTACCCTCCAAGCCTCCTATTTCTATGCATAGTTTTTCCTGGGTCCTCCAGCTGCAACCTGTGTGATTCTCACCTCACACACAACACTAACCTCTGAAATAACTACACAAACTTGAAGGAGATAAATCCTCATTATGGATGAGCTTCCTTTATAGGAAAAATATTCATCCAACTAATAGTACACTGTCCCTTCTTTAATCTCAACTGGGTCTCTGACAGAACTCACGTGCATCAGTTATCCATGAGTGAATACATAGTTATCTGAAAATAACAGTTGTCACATGCATGCAAGCGTCAACAAACTGTATCTCATTAATTTAACAACTTGTTAAATTAATCTAACTAAACTTGACTAAGTTAAATTAAGTCAATTGATCCTCTTAATATAGAACTCATCCTTAATTCCTCAATCAGTAGAGCAAATCAAGGACACATTCCCCAATTAGTGGAGAAATAATTGCATGTTCTCACAAAGACTTCGAGTTTGATTTTCCTTAATTAATTAACTCATGGAGAATTAATTAATTAATATTTCCAACTACTGTTAAGATCAAAATTAATTTTAATTCCTATAGATAGACTAGGGACTGCTATAAATAGGAAGGGACCCATAAATGCTATTTTTAGAAGATTCTATTTTTAGTAGTTTCACCTCTCACCCAATGTGGCCAATGACCTCACTGGCCAAACTGTTATTTTTAGTAGGTCTATTTTTAGCACATTTTAAATTTAACATTTCTTGTTGCACATTTTTCAACAGTATGGAAGCCACATGTGTGAATAGTCTATAGCAAAGTATCCATTCAGCTTGCTAGACTAGTCTCCGCTGAGAAGTAAGCCATACACTTTCAATATGTCCACATAAACAATGTTTATGCATTGGTGAACTTGGTTGTCGTGAGACAGTTGAATAATCACATCCCATAGTTCACCAATGGCTAGTACAAATTTTCAATCAAGTTGGATGATTTGAGCAGATGTCTTGCTCCACTGCACATTTATCTTTTCAACAATGTAGAGTGGGATGACATTGGCTTCTGTACCAGAATCAACCAAACAGTTGTGAACATTACAACTGGAGATTTCAAATGAATGCAGGAATGGAGGGAAAACAAAGTTTTCTTCTTTGATCTAGAGTGTGCTTAGCATAGTTGAAAGTGATCCAGGAGGTGTGATTTCTCCCTTGCTGGTAGAGGTCATGCTCTCTGTTGATGACTGACCCAATGCATGTAGCAGGATGTCCCGCTGACTCTGGATCTTAGCCAACTCAAACAAACTAATGTTTGTGCAAGTTTTCTTCATGTCATCCATAATGTTGTAATCCATAGGGGGTAGACTCACTAAGGTGTCTGGGGTAATATTGGTGTTCATGTTGTCCGGTGGAGTGATCTATGTTTGCTTATAAACACATATTGATTTCTACCTACAACCATACAGTTGGCATCTTGGAAAATAATTGATTAATTGCTGGTTTTTTGCAATTGGACATAGAGATAACTGTTGAGTGAGTGTTGTGTGTTACCACACAATCTAGCAGGGGTCCAAGGAGGGCTTCCTAAGTGACAACTACTAGAACAAATGGTAACAACGGGACAAGGAACCACTGTCACATTAGTCAATGTCCCCTGTTCTTTATGAACTTTCATCGATGGGAGGAGTCCTAGTATTAAGGAAATTTCCAAAATGATGAGGTCAATAACAATGTACAATGTGATTTCCAAAGCCCATTCAGAGGAGAGGCTCAAATAATGGCTTTATTCATTCATAATTCCACTGCTACATCAAACATGGAGGAGAAATTATTGACTGCAAAATCCATTGTATTCATTCCCTCCTTGATTGCTGCTCTGCGCTACTCACAAACCTCAGGTGGAGTCATAGGCTGCAACTTCAACTGTAGCTTTGTTATCTTCATTTGGAAATCAAAGGTAACCCCATCGACTTCCTCCTTTGTTGAACATACTGCAACAACAAATTTCCTTACTTTGGTTGAGACTTCTGCATCCTCTGGTATGTTTAATTTAGGCACTGACTTGCAGGCCTACTTGATCATTGTTTTGAGTCTTTGATGTCATGTTTGCAACTCCTCATTTTCCTTCAATGCCTGAGTTTTCTCTGTGAACAACTGTTCATTGTTGACCTTAAACTCACTGACGATGATAAGGGCACATTTTTCTTTGATCCTCAACTCCTCTGACACCCCCTGATGCAGTGCATGAAGGGTTTGGAGTGGCAACGTGACCAAATTCAACCCCATGTCCTTCACTGTATTAATCACAATGTGATCCTCTTTCGATTTTGTGCGAATGGACCGCTCTAGAAATGGAATGAATCTGAGGTCCAGAGTCCGTTCTAGCTATGCCACTGTGCTACTCCCTTGTGTTAGGCTTGCTTGCGCTTCGTTCGCTATCCCGATGCCCGCTTGGATCCTATTTGTCTAGATCTGCAGCTCACGCAGATCCTTTTGGATGCTCCCCAACATCTGCATATATTGCTACTCAAATTGTTGCACCACCTCTGTTTTTGTGTCCCGCACTTTGTCTATTATCATATTGAGATCGCCTTCTATTAGCACCATGGGATCAGAATGTGTCTACTTATCAAACTTATGCTTTTTTTGTTGTCCACCCATCTGCTCCTACCCATGTCTCTTCAGGATGAAAGGAGTGCTCTGATCCTCACCACTGCCTCCTCCGTGCTCTGACATCTCTTGCTCGTCAGTATGATGCAAAGCATATTTTCCACCCTCCTCTATATCCTACCATTCCTTCTCCACCTTCTCTTTAGTAACATGCTCTTTCTGCATCCTTTTCTTATCCGCAACTACCTCAGAAACTTCCGACTTCTTATTCTCATCCAAGGTGCGCATGACCTTCTAAGCTATATCCTTTCGCTTCTATGCAGCAGAGCTCTTGGTGCCTTTGCTTGTCCCCAAATTCAGTGTCGTATGTTCACACCACTCTGCTGGCCAATACCCCACAATTTCTTGCACATACATCTCTGAGACCAAATAAGGCAACAAATGCCATGTGAGCTTAGGGTCATTTCACACACGATAAACACATTGTGGAAATCGGCCTTAAACTCCGCGTAGGTTGTCAATTGTCCGAACAAGGTTGGGGACAACCTTGGCCTCTGATAAACCACCATATGAAGGTCCATGTTCATCAAGATCTAGAAAATTTTCGTTTCCTTGATTCGTGCCTAATCCTTTGTAGACCACAATGAGGAAAATTGTGCTACCTCAGGTAAATATTCCTTGTGCGGAGGAAACTGATTGTCCTTCGGCAACCTCCAAGCAACTAAGACATTGAACAATAAAAGACAAGCATAATGAAATGGATTTCTTTCCTCTTGGGCTTCTCGACAATTAGCAAGGAACTCCTAGCATAGATATTTGGCCCAATTATATTGAACACCCTTCACGCATTGTGCTGCAAGCAACACTACTGGCATTGGAACTTTGTCCACACAACACTTTCTCATGATCTTGCTCGCGAGAATTTGGGCAGAGAACTGTACTAATTGGTCTTGAATTGAAAGGATAGATTACCCTCGTGACTTTTTCACAAGATGATACTCTTTGTTCATTTTATTAGCTAATTCTTTCTCCCTAGTTTTCCCTCCAAACTCCTTGGTAGGGTGTGCTCCTTTGTGAGGCAAGTTCGTTATCCTATGGATCAACATGTCTATTATTGGAATGGGCTGCCCAAGCCATAGACATCCATCGTGCACAAGTGTGAGGAGTTGGCGCACGCACACTGTGTTTATAATTGAGCGATGATAGTGTGGCACTAAGAGCATGTTCAACAACCCCGCATGCTTAACACTGCGGACCCATTTCATGGGCTCCAACGTCGGAACCCCCATTTATTCATAATATATATTTGTCATATAAGGTTGCTAAATGTGGGAAATCCTCATGGTCTGCGTGATCCTAGTCCTCCATTTCTAATACCAAAATGCGCATTAGCCTAGGACCTTCAAATTTAACCTGCTCAAGTAGCAGGGGTGTCAATATTGTGAACTTCCCAGAATCAGGATCCTTGGGTACTTTGGTTCTTCCCTTCCGTGGAGGGACATACTCAAGAAGCCTTGAGATAGGCTTGATCTCTTTGGCATCGACTTCCTCGACACCTTGGTATTCCTCTTCTTCTAAATCCACCACTTTCTCCGGCTATTTGTCTTTTTTCTCCTTCTGCTGCACCTACGGATTCTTCCTTGGTAACATTCTCACTGGTACCAAATTCTTCTACTTATCCTTCGTGGTGGAGTGCTTCTTCCTTCCGACCGATTTTTTTTCTTTTGTAGCAGTTTGAATCAGCCTAGGCAACTCTGGCACTGTAGGCATAATAGGCATAGCTTCCATACTGGTTACTTCGGGGCCTCATGTGTCAGAAAGAACATCTTTTGAACTTATGGCTTTGACAGGGTTTGTAAAGTTCATTTTTTCAATGAATCATTATGGTGCTACTATAGTGTAGTTTGCAAATGAGGGGTGTGTCAAGAACTCTTCCCAAAACGCACAATTCATATGCTTCAAATAGAAAAATGTGCAAGCAACTCACAGAATGCAAAGTGTTATTCGTTGGACCAAAACACATAATTTATAGGGGGTTTTGAATTCAAATCCAACCGTTCCTCCCAAATTATAATAATAAATGCTCCTTTGGCAGCAGATATCTAAAGATTTTTGCAATAAATATCACCTACCCACTCCCCTTAATTGTTTTTAGCCATCAAATCATGAATAGTAACCTCAATGGTTACCTTGGGACCCACTTGCATGAAACCATCCTCTATGGCGCATCTCATGCAGCACAACTTCACCTATCACACCCCTGCCATCTGTCGCACAACCTCCCTACCAAGCTTTTCCCTGAGTTGGGAAACATGGTTTATAGTCTCGCAATCCCTTGCATCTGCCTGTATTACTTAGGCTGTCTCGCTGCCATATAGTCATTGCGCAGGGGCACGATCCCCTATATACAACTTCAATCTACTGTGATTCACTTTTCTAGGGAATGGTTCCCCATTTAGCTTCGCAAGATGAATTGTGCCACCATCCATGATCTCCTTAATAACATACGGCCCCAACCAATGCATTTAAATTTTCCTAGAAACTTCATGAACTTGCTATCATATAATAACACCAAATAATCCACCTTGAATGTGCACAAAGTAATATGCCAATCGTGCCATGTTTTTTCGTGTTCCTTTTGCACTTGCTGATGAAATCTTGCAAGGAAGCGGTCTTCTTCCAACTCCATGAGCTGCACAATGCATTCCTCTAAGGTCTCGTTATCCACCATCTTATTTAGGGCTTCTATCCTTAAGCTGGGCACAATATACTCCATCAGCATGATGACTTCTATTCCATAGACCAACCTAAATGGTGTTTGTCCTGTCAATTTCTTGCAGGTCATTCTATAAGCCCATAATACAATAGGTACGCGCATGTCCTAGTCATTCCTCTGCGCGTTACAAACATTTGTCAATGCATGCTCCAAGATCTTATTAAAATCGTCCACCATTCCATTCGCCTATGGGTGATAGGGCATGTTCTTCTCAACCTATGTCCTCTGGTTCCTTTGATCCTCTGGATTTCGATGTGTTTTGTTCAACCATTCTATTTACCACATTTGTTGTTCATGAGGATTAAGTTGTTGATAGATTTGGTGTTGAGCAACCAACCTGCAATGTCATTTTTGATGAGTATGTGTGGGAATTTGAAGAAGAATCCATAGTGAAGGATAACCTCGTTTTGTCTGCACCTCATTTGCTTTATCTTGACATATTTTGTGATTCTGCCATTTCTAATTTTTCTTGTGAAGATTCATCCCCAAATGTTTATACTTCTGATCATTCATAGAACACATAGGATGCCAGTATATCATTTGATTGCGAAGAGGACAAATCTTTTTTTTTCTGAATCCACCCAATTTGTCATCTTTCATTTCTGGAAACTCAGAGGGTGAAAATTTGTGTTTCTCATCAACCCATTTGTATGATTCGTCAGATCATGAGGATGTCAATGTACATCCTGAATTTTATGATCGTGGCTATCACGATCTTTTAACTCATTCATTTGATCATGATTCTGATTCACTTACTATTGATCTTTCTAAGCCACCAGTCTTTGATGATCTATCTTTTGATGAAGTGGAAACTCCTAAAGTTATCCAGGGAATTCAGGCCGAGCTAATGGTTATGTGAGGATCTCATAGCCTTGAGGATAATTCCACTTCTGATCAGAAATTTGTTGAGTCACCCCATGCTCCTCATCACTCTCTTTTTACATTGAAAACCAATTTGATCTACAGACTTCACATCCTCAACTAGAATCACAAAATCCTATCGATCATGCATTGGAGGAGTCATATGTAGTAAGCCATGTTGCGAAGTGAAAGTTTTCTTCTTTCTGCATGTTTGCTCGTTTCTTAAGGTCGAAAGGGTGTACATGCTTGTCGTCTGCGTGTAGTGTGATACAAAATCGTGATACATCTACAAAGTGAATTTCATGTGCTTTTACTGTTTTTTTTATTGTCGATGCATTCATACTTTGAGCATGTTAGTTTTCATTGCTTTATCTCTCTTGTTTGCTAGTTTTCCTGAATATCTTTCTTGTTAACCATGTCATCACCTACATGGGCCAATGAATGTGTTGGTTGCTACATTCCAAATATCACTTCACGTGAGTAGGCCCATGCACTGTTTATCTTAGGAGTAGGAGTAGTTTTTTCTTTCCTGTTTTGATTTTTCTTACTTTTTTTTTTTTCGTTCCTTTTCTTGTTGTTTGTTCATGCATCCATAGGATTTGTTTCCCATGAAATCGTGTTTGGATTTCAAGACAAGCAGGGTGAAATATAAGAGGGCTAGTACAACTATCAACATTTGGTTATCTATTTATCTCCTCTCTTTATGAAGAACTTGTGTTTCTTCAGTCGATAATACCCTGATGGAAAACATGTTCCTTTCAGAGTGAGTGTTGATGAAATCTCAACGCTTGCACTTTTAACTAGTACTACCTACTCTAATTGATTTTTTTTATATTCGATTAACCCTTGTCGACTTAGTCAAGTAGAGTAAGATGAGGGGGAAAACCTTAACAAGTATGTTAGAGGTATATATAACATCCTTCTCTGAAGGGACAACCTCTTCTACTCTCAATAAGTTGGGATCCCTCTTTCACCTCATGAAATAAATAAGTGCCTATGCATAGTTCTTTGAAAAATGAAAAAAATGAAAAAAAAAAGGCGAAAGAAGAGAAACAAATCCTGTGAAGATAGGTGAAGCAAGTAACTCTATTGGGGTATTATCCAAGCTCACTGGTGTTAGGTTCCTATACCAATAGGTTTCATCTTTCATGATTGACAGTGGAAGGGCTAAATATGTTCATCATTGCAGGCTGCAAAGGTTCCATATTTTGTGTACATGCTATGAAAATTAAAAAATGAAAAGAGGGTATGCCTTAGAAAGAATAATCAAAAGGAAAGAAAATCAAATGGTCAAAGAGAAAAGTGAAAATTAACCCCAAACTAAAGACCAGGAAAGTGGCCAGTCAAAATGCCACTACTATCTTTTAGGCAGTATCATACTCTACAAATATTATTGCTTATCATACTTGATGGGTGGCCCAATAGTCTAAACTGGACCATGCCATGTTTAAATTGCTTGTTGCATAATAGAGAATGTTTCCTGTCCAAACAGCTCAAGCTTGGCAGATGACTAGCTAGGTAGAGAAACAAAGGATCCCAACTGCTTAATTTGGGCCCTTGGAAGAAATAAGGGTACATTTTAGATAGGAGGGCAGTCAAAAGAAAAAGAGGATAATCAGGGTCTGCTAATTCAAGTGCACCCACTTTAAATGAAGAAAAAATGTTAGGATTACTAGGATGGGTAAGTAGTGCAAAGTTGCAGAAATGGAGGGCCATCACCAATGGGCTTATTAAGTGCAAAGACTCATGCCACTCAGGGTATTGGCATCAAAAGCAGATGGTGGAGGACAAAAAACATTGAAAGCATGTCTAATTTCCCCTATTTTCCCCAAACATCATTTACTAACATCCCCAAGGACCTTGAGATCTACTCAGGTGTCCAGTTCCACTTCATTTCATGACAAACTACTGGGTCAAAACCATGAAGTTTAATCAAGAAAAGAAGCCACATTTTTTGTGTAAAAAAGCTTTCTTATCATTTCATTTATCTCCAAATCCTAAATTTTACCTCCTAGAACTTAGTCTTTACCCCTTCACTCACCCCACAAAGCCATATTAACCACTAATGTACTATTTACCTCCCTAACTCCCCCCTTTTCCTAATTCTATTAGAATTTATAAAAAATTTCCCAAAAAATATGTATAAATACCCTCCCCCTAGCATTATAGCTATATAACCCTTCCTTGGGGAAATATTGACCTATCTGGGGTTGGTATTAACACCTTTGGCCCTAAAACTATGGTTTTGGTAAAAAAACTATGGTCAAAGGTAAACAATTACAAAGCCCCGCCTTCATTAACCCCTCTACCCCTTTTTCCGCCCAAAACACATTTTATTATAAAATTTTTTAAATTAAAACATTTATAAAGTGGGCGCCTAACTCATAAACCCAAATCCTAAAGTTTTTTACCCCTCCATGCTTAAATTATTTAAATATATTAATACAGTGAGCGGGTCCCCCCTCTGTTAATACACCGTCACATCAAGGCTGCTGCCCACCGCCCGATCTCCGACCCCGCTCATAACGGTGGGCGGTCGTTTTTATATCAAAGGTGCCCGACCTTTTGCATCCGGGGGATTGGCGGTATTGCCACCGTACCCCCACCGCGCGTCGGCCTCCCGCTGTGTTCAGAGCCCCCCCCCGTCAATACTGCTTACCACCCTTAGGCCCTCCGGGGAAACCACTTACTGCCCCATCCCCCGCGCTGACGTCACACCCTCGTCAGCGTGACGTTACCCCGCCCTTTCCGCCACCGTGCCTCCATGTCACCTCCACGTTGCCTGTCCGCCTGTCCACCCTGCCATCGTGTCACTGCCACCTGGGCACCCACGTCAGCTGCCACGTCACCCTTCCGTACCCGGGCCCATGATGACATCAACATGATGTCATCACCAAAAAGGCGCCAAAGGGCCAAAAATGCATAAAAAGACGCGAATTAGCTGTTATTTTTCATTCTTATTCATTGTTTCCGGAGCTCCTCTGCATGCGAAAATGACGTTCAACGGTCGAAATACAAATTTCACCCACCAAAGTTGCTGCTGCCCTCATCGTCGACCCAAGTACCTGCAATTTGTCCAGTTCAACACCTCCTACACCATAAAAACCAGGTATTTTCCGCAGGCGACCTTCTTTACCCACAGTTCTCCTTTGTTCTCCTAATTTCCTGCATAAGAACTCTGTTAAAAGCTCCCCACTGATAAATTGTCCACTGAAATTACTTAAGAAGCTGGTTAAACCCCTGCACGACAAAACTCTAGAAGAAACCCGTGCCCCTCTGCAAAATTCACCATAAAAACAATTGAAGGAGCAGAGCTACCGGCTAAAAAACGAATTCAGCAGTTCCCTCATTCCTGTTATAAGAAATTCCCTGGAAAGAACCAGCTAATTAGCTCAAACACACTCTGGTTCTTCAAAACAGAGTGCCCCACAGTTCATTAAGCCTATAAGAGCCTCCTTACACTGTCAAGCTGCTCACTGCCAAACAGAAGTTAGCAAGCATTCCTCAGCCTTTGTACCAAACCTGAAAATCCAGTAAAACATCCAGTTAAAACCAGACATGGCCACTCCAGCTGCACTGGATGTAGCTCCTGTGAATCCACCTAGTAAAGAACTGGAAGCTATGCCACTAGTGGATAGTGATTTCCTCATTACAGACTTTGTGGCAAAGAGGAATCACATACAAACCTTCTGCCAGCTAAGGAACAGTCACTTGGACAACAGTGACATGTATGGCATCTGGGAATCCAATCTGCCCACCTACTTCCTTCCTTCTGTGAATGTTTTCCTTGAAGTCATTCACCTCTGTGCAGAAAACTATGACCAGAAGCTCAGAGCTATGAAGTCTCCATCTGGGAGCATCCTCTTCTACATAACACCAGATTCCATCAATCAAATGTTGAACTACAAGCAAACCCAGCTGCTATACCCATTCTCCATCAGGTACTTGCTAGATGAGGGCTCCAAGCTCTCTAGCACAGACATTGCTGCAGTAGCCAAGAAATTCATGAAGGCAGAATGCCAACTTTCTGGGCCACCTCCTTTTTCTTATGCAAATTTCAATGAGGTAGGGAATCTGCTGGTGGATATGCTAACCTCTGTGCTGGGGTTCACCACAAATGAGAATGTTGATGAAACTGTGCTGGTCATGCTATCTGCATATAGCCTTGAGAAAACCCCTGCTATGAAGTACAATTATGCCAAATATATTGCCAACAAGATACATGACCAATTGTCAAGATTGAATAGGGAGGCAATATTTAAGTATTAATCATACATCTATCACCTATTCATGTACTATCAAACAGATTGCTTCCAGTGCCCAATCAAGAAGCTAGACTCACAGGGTGACAGGAGGTCTGTTATCTTCTGGTCTTCAGTCTTCCACCAAGTCTAGAATTCGCCCTATTCATACTGTGAATTTATTGACCAGTTTGTATACCCAGTCACATGCCTCATAAAGAGGACTCATCCTGCCAGATTGTCCAAAGATATGCAGAAAATCTTGCAGCTATATAGGAGTTACAAAATAGGTGATTGGTACATGTACCAAAATCACACAGTTATCAGAATCTATGGTTGTGAGCTCTGTCCCTACAGGCTCCCAAAATATGTGCCTATGAGGTTGTTTGCCCTGGAATACTATAGACAACTCATAAACTCTGATCTTACACACTTCCACAGTGCCAAGAAGAAATCCAATCTAAAGTTCAGAGACCACCTAGGCCCATTCATCATGAATAAGAAAGATGGTTGGCAAGAAGCTGATCAAATACTGGGGCAACAACTCTAACTCAAAAGAAGCTTCTGGTGGGTCCCTTATGACCCTGAAGGCTTTATCAGTGCTAGGAGAGTCAAGTATAGGCTGCTAGCCTATAAACATTGCCCATATCCA
>APFE030086794.1:48275-92324 GCA_000404065.3 Pinus taeda
GAAAAAAGAGAGATAGAGAGGAGGTCACACCTCCAACAGGGTCATCACAGCAACCAGAAGCCAAGAGGCCAAGGATTGACCCTGAAATAGAAGAGGGAGATATCAGTGAGGAAAGGGCAGAAAGGCACAACAGAGAAAGGCAAACAAGCCAGCAGACTGCCACTAGCTCATTTCAGCTAGAACAGGCCATACAACACACCACAGAGGTATCCTCCTCAAGACAAAAGGGCAAGAAACCAGCTGCAATCAAAGAAGGCTTCATAGAGATCAAGGCACAGAATGAATTGTTGAGAGTGCAGCTCTATGATCAGTTCTTGAAGACAACTCCAGCCAAAAAACAAAGATTGATGGCTGCCTATGATCTTAAAGAGGAAAAAATGATCTTTACTCATTTAAAGCCTAAAGTCCCACATCCCAAGACCTCTGCAGATTACTATAGAACAAACTTGGAGGTCTTTTCTAAAGACATACACCCCATGGATCAGATTGAGCTGCACAAACATACTGGGGAAATGGTGTATGCAACACTTGCAGACAGGGCCATGCTGGTCCATCAGCTAAAAGAAGCCCTGAAGAACACAAACACACTGCTTGATTTGGAAAGGTTGTCTTCCTCTGCAAAGGACAACAGAATAAAGACTTTGGAAGACATAATAATTGATTTGGGACATGACCCAAAGGATCCAAAGGGTGTTAGGGCCCTCATGAAGAAAAAAGAGGATGACATTGCTGCACTAAGAAAGCAGGCAAAATTACCTCTTACCATTCACCCTCAAACAACAGAACTTGCACAAGAAAAGCAAGTAGATGATGCCATGGAGCTGCTTCTAGTGATGAATCAAAGAATATTGCAAATAGAAGCCGAATTAGAGAAGGCATTGCAGGACAAGCAAGGGGAGTCAGCATCCCAGCCCCCTCAAACATCAACAACTCTTAGACCTGTCCCTCCTACACAAACAACAGCAGCCCCTCCCGCTATTCCAGCACCTACCACAGCTACATCAGCAACAGGAGCAACAACAGAAGCAACAGCAGTAGCAGAATCCAGCATGAGCATGGAGGACTTGATGAAAGCTGTCAAAGAACTTGAGACTCAAGTAACTGAAATAAATGAAGCCAAGGATAGACTGGCCAAGCTGGAGACCAGCTATGATAAATCCAAGATGACAGTAGCAGAGAAAAAAAGAGAAATAAAGGCCTTAGAGGCCAAAGTAAAAACTCTGGAAAATGAATTGCTCCTAGGTAAAACCCTAGCCGAAATAAAGAAGATAATCTGGGCCAAAATTGGCCAATCAATACAGGACCAATGGAGGTCAATCCAGGAAATATATGAGCAGGTTGAGCTGATAGGCATGGCTCATGTGGAAATACAAAGAGCCAGAACAGCACTGGGAATAATGCCCGAGCAGGCCAATAAAATGATACATTTCCTCAATAACCGCACTAGGGAGGAACTGGCAGCTTTGGAGATAAACAACAGAACAGATACCATCCTGACAGCTAAAAAAGTGCTGACCTTGAGAAACTTCACTCAAACTCTGGAGAGAAAATGTCAGGAAATGAAAGAAGAGATTGATGATTTCAGGGCAAAAATGACAATATTACAGGATAAAGGACTGCCAAGCCTAGTGACTGGCATAGGACAGCTGCTGTCATATAATCAGTATATCACAAGGATCAACAATTATGTTGAAAATCAAATAATAGCCTCCAGCAGCTCCACAGAAGAAGCAGGGCCTCCCTCTGGACAGTCTCTGTATGACAAGTTAGAAAATCTATTTTTTATTGAACATGAGATAAATCATCTGTTTGAGGTGCCTCCAAACTTCTACAGATATACAGAGGCAGATGAAACACTGGTGAAAATAAGGAGGCATCAGCTACCTCCAGCTGATTGGTGGCAGGCAATGCTGGAAATTCTTCCCAGATAATGCCACTATGTTATTTCTTTTTTGAGAAAAATCAAGTTTCGGTCACGGTACATGTCAGCAGACAGATCATCACACAGGTATCACAGGGAGCATCCGTACAAGTGACTCACCAACGCACCCAGACAACAGGCTCAATTAACGCAAAGTTAATGGCATAGCTACAGCCCACTTTCCTGAGCCATAAAGTCAAAAGCTGTCTGACAGAAAGATAGCTGCCATCTCAGCATTAAATGGTGTAGTTATGTTTTTCATTTACTTTTTGTAAGAGAGTTGGTGGTGAAATTTATTGCACAATAACTCTCTATTGAGATATTTTGTACCATATTTCGTATATATATCCCCTCAGATAACGTATTGAGGGTCGGTTGTAGTGAAATTCTTTCTGAAGAGCTCTATTGTATGTTTGACACATTTTGATAATACAAATTGCTGGTGGATATTTTTGGTTCCTATGCTGTTTGAAGATGGGAATGAATAGCTCTGTTTTGTTGCACAATTCCTGTGTCATTTGTTGGAGTAATAAGTTTCTTTGAACTGTGTATGTGTTTTTTTTGTATTACATAATTCTCATGTTTTCATAATCCTAGTAAATAGAGAAAAAGAATAGCCTAGGATTTGTTTTGAACACCCTATGCTCAATCTCTATTTCTAAATATGTTTTCTTCTGGATTAGCCATGGATATGAATTCTTGATTGCTCATGTCTAAACTAATTCTGTCATGGTGAATATTGTTTGAGAATTCTTAACTGCTCATAAGCAATACTTTCATTTTTCTTTGTTAGCATAGTGAAATATTCTTAACTGCCTTTCACTCACTAATTCCATAATTTCATCAAAAAATCTGGTAAATTGCTTCACATATGCCTATCTCACTTTGCAGCAACACTCTGCCTTCATAAACCTACTTCAACAGCACAATACCTCAACTCCATTGCCCAATGGACTAAACTGTTACATGATCTATATTTCAGCTCTGTCTGGATTCACCAACCCACCAAACTCAAACAAAACAGCACAGCATAACTAGCCTAAAAACATTCATCAACAAAGCTAAAATATAAGGAGAGAGCCCTCTCTGGTTGTAGGTAGGCTAGGACCTGTAGCTAAAAGATTGGTCAGTGGTTACCTCGGCCGTATTCCCTTTAGGAAGTAGCGAACAACCTGAGTGTTAACAACTGGTAGCACAACAATTCTGGTGTTCGTGAAGTGACTGTATTGGGTACTATCCAACCCTACTGGCAGCGGAGCAACACCAGAGATGAAGCTAAAAATATGCCAGTCTATATTACTTGTGCATCAATATACCCCTCATCCCCAATCGTGACAACTCAGTTGACTTGGATTGGTATGTGTGTTGTCGATAAAAGAGAATGGTAGGGACTATATTTTTAACTCAAGCTAGTGAGGAAGCCATGAAGGTCAAAGAATCAAATAATACTTCTAGAAGAGTTAGACTCGCTTTACATGAGACAAGGTCCATATAGAGAGATGGAGTTATACCAGTGTGTCACCAATGTTGTAGCGGCGGGTACAACCACCCTCCAAAATTTTTCCTAAGCTTCATTTTGGAGCCTCCCTTCTAAACTCCCAGCAACTTATCTCGCACTGACCTAGGTACTTGTGCTTTTATTGAGCTTAATATTTTACTTTAAAGCTCGTGTTGCTTACTTACTTTGTTGTCTAACCACAAGATGACCTCTTGACTCAGTTGCAATCTAGTTCTAGGCTTGCCTTGATAATTTGCGCAATCCTAGAGGGAAACTAGCCTTGTCCTCAGGAAATGCGCAGTTCAAGCCAATAGTGAGCTTCGACTCTAGAAATGCGTAGACCCAACTAGTAGTCTGCCTTCAGTTGGGAAACTTTGTAGAGCATGAGAGGCATCCAGAGTCACTCAGCTCAGGAATTGTGCAGAAGCTTTCCTCAATAGTTGCCTGATGCATGTGTTAGTGAGTTGTCCAATTCTCCTTTAAATTGCACCATCTCTCTAAGCATGCATGATTTTTTTTTCCCAAAAAAGCAAAAAGAAAACAATGAAAGAGAATCCCTAGAAAATAGGGATCTATTTTTAGCAGTTGGAGTTACACTTGAGTTATTTTTCGAAACTGCCACTAAGTGTCACTTTTTCCTAGATTTTTGGCCTTCACATCATAAACCCTAAATTGATCCAATCTATTTAATGGATGCTTCCAAAGATCATTTACAAATTCGATATAATTGTCTGGTATTCCTGAGGAGATCTAGGAACCTTCGGCACGGTCTTTGCATCTTTTCCAGGTAAGTCTTTCTTTTCTAGCCTTTTGTTGCCTTTTCTGTCCCTTTTGTTTCCTTGGCTTGTGAGAGTGTTGTTTTACCCATTTTATTGAATGAACGTTAGAGTTTTGATTTGTTTTAACTTGTAGAAGTGTTTTTTAAGTTTTGCATTGCCTTTCCTAAGTGTTACATGCATTACCCAGTTTTTTCACTAACGGTCATTGCTACGACGAATCTCTCCATAAGTTTCATTTTTCTTAATTTTGATCAATTCCTGCACTTGTTTTGATTGCATGCAACATAATTAACTCAGATCTGCACCAACCATCACTCACACTTTCATATCTTCTCATCTTTATGTTGCCCTTAGGAAAATCTGGGCTTCCTTTCCCTAGATATTTCTCCTCCTTGGCATGCACTGTGCATTTATGAATCTCAAGGCTCTGCCTTAGCTCTAGGAATTGCACAGAGGCTACCAAGGCATGGCCCCAACTGCACATTGTGAAGTTCCGGGAGCTAGTCTCGAAGCCTTGCCCACTAGGATTATGCAATGCGCAATCCCATCCAGCATAATCCAGACTGAATTACACATGGCATAGTTCTAGTCATCATCACCTCCCCATTGGTAGATGGGGCTACGCAATGCATTGATCCAGCTGGCAGACAGTCACCTATGAGAACCATAATTATGCAATCCTTCCCAACAGTTTCCAAGATTGTTGCTTGATATGTTCTTGAATTGCTTTCAATTTCAAGCTAACATTTGCATGCTATGAGTGTCCTCTATGTGTCTAGGTACATCAGTTGTTGAGAAGCTCTTCAACAATATAGGTAATATGGCTTCCAGGAAAGTTGCATGAAAGGATACTATCGAGAGTAGCACTGGAGAAGCATTTGAACATGTGTCACTAAAATTTCCAGTCTATGTAGACACATAACTATTCATAGAGAAGGGTATGAAGATAACATGGCAGGAAATCAAGGACATATTTGCAGGGAACTTCAAGCAAGATCTAGAATATCGGCAGGTCTATGTCAACATCCACCAGTCAGGCTTTCATAAGGTTGCATATAGGTACCTCGCCTTCCCATGTGCGGAAATAATTCACTCGATTGTCTCACATACAGATCCCAAGATGATGAAATTGAGTAGTGCTAGTGGAATATATCTTGCTATCTTCAGGACATAAAACTATCATCAAATGTATCACTTACCACAGCTGGTGAACCTCATAGATGCACTTTTCTATGCCCCCCATAGCAATGTGAATACTAGAGACATCATAAATCCTTGGGTGAAAGAGTTGTCAAATTTTAGAGTGAAACCCAGTCATGTTTACAAGACTAAGTCACTCTAAAAGGCCTACCAACTCTTGGTCATCTTTGCAAGTCAGTTGTACGATCAAGAGAGCACAAAGACCTTTCTATAGAGTTGGGTGATTGTGTTGGACTAGTTAGCGAATGATCTAAGGCCATTCAATTGGTCAGATCTGTTGGCTCTTCAGCTGAAAGTGAATGTGACTAATTCCTGGAATCCACATAAGGATGAGCAAGCAAGATTCTATATGTACTCGGGCCTACTTGATGCAATATGTGCCCAACATCCATTTCCTAGCATGGGTTGGACATTGACACCCTCAAAGAATGCTTTGAATATTTATTGCAAGTTCCTTTCCCATTGTAGCTATCGAGGAGTCATGGCAAGGCTATTTGACCACTTCATCATCCTGGTTTACAAGTTGATCTTTGAACTGGATCCACCTTGCATGTTTAGAGAAGCGATGGAGGTACTACTCAACATTGTAGATTGGTATGCCTCACCCGGTGGCACCTTCATCAGGATGTTTGGCGGAGAGAAGCCTTCGCATGTGCTATCGAGGTTTTCCATGGATAAATTGGTCATGAAAGAGGTTGCATATCACATCTCTAGAGGGTTATCATTAGGACTATACAGGAGGAAGAAGGCACCATGGTCTGCTCTCCCTTTGTTGATTGGATTATACAAGGTCAATAGCTTGAAGGATGCAGATGCCGAGGCCAAGGACTTAGAAAGATTTAATTTTAGTATTAAGGACTACAACTCATATGATCTACATTATATATGCAAGAACCATTGTGTGAAGGTGTATTATCTATGGATCCACAATACATTTCAATGGGTAGAGGAAGATCCTTGGAGGTATTGTTACAACTCCTCCAAGATCAATGAATCGGTCAACATGGCTATATAATGAAAATATTCTCTGCAGGCGTCAACACCATAGGAAGCAACAACAACAACAACAATGAGCAATAAACCAATGCAAGACAAGGCAAGAGGAAGATTTCTAAGAACCCAGAGGTTGAGCAAAGCTACAAATTCAAAGAAGATCCTCTCATTGACAAAGTAGCTTTGGTAGTGGAGAAGAAGAGGCAATAATGCCTAAAGAGAGTAGAGCGGAATAAGATAGAAAAGAAAAGGTTGGAGGAAGCAGAAAGGAAGTTGCAGGAAAAAAATAAGAATATGAAAGAAGAGTAGGATATGAGAAGAAGAGAAAGATAAGAGAAGTAGAAACAGGAACATGAAGAAGGGCAAGGCGAAATGATGGAGCAAACTGCACCAATACAAGTTGAAGAATCTAAATGACCAAAAAAAGAAGAATAGGGTGAGAAGTTGCAGGATTGGGAACTTGCTGAGAATATTGAGAAAATGGTTGAATAGATGGATATGGAGTTGGTACAGGAGCTACATGACCAAGATACCAACCTCATGCTTAAAGCATCTGAGGTTGCCCCGTAGTCTCCACCACCTCCAGTAGTAGAACCAGTTCCAAGGGAGTGAGGATAGGCTCTCCTCCTTAATGATGATCCAGGGATGGATGTGTATATTATATCCTTTGATGTGTTGCAACAAAACATTGTACAACTACAGATAAAGCATTCCAGGATGATCACACATCACCTGCATTTATCAAGGAAAGGGTGATAGTGTTAGATGTTAGAAAGCATCCAGTTGTCATGGCCGATGCTACTAAGGCTTATGCAGAGGCCACGAGCTCAAGTGTCAAATTCTTGATGACAAAGAATGATCAAATGGCAAAGGACTTGCAAGCATCCAGGCAGAGAGCATAACAATCCACAGTATCCACTATGGTAGAGATGAGGAAAGAAATACTTGTTGAAATATCGACACTTGAGAACACCATGTAGAGGATTTATGATGGATTTGTCACCATGCACAAGGTAGTTGTCCATCTATATGGTAGCAGTGCATCAAGATTGTCCAAACTCTCAAGTACATACTTGTTGCTGTTGCACACATACATGAATGGACAATGAGATTCAAGGGAGCCCCTCTTTACTTGCATAATATTATGAAGCCACAAGCAGATCTAGATAAAGCACAAATCTAGATGTTAATCCAGAACTATGAGAAACTCTCTCTATTTTTTAGTAGCATATAGGCTTCCTATGCACAATTTTTCAAGAGTATGGAAGTCACGGTGAGGACACACAGGATCCCTTCAATCAGTTCCCTCACCCAAGCCATTGAGAAGAACCAAGCCCGAGTGGAGTTCAACAGGTACATGGAGTAGTTGATGCGAAAGGCCACCAATGATGAATTGCAGCTGAGCGTACAAAACATACAGAGATACATTGGTGGTCCTATCATACACAAGATGATGTTGCACATGCTTCAAGATGAGTTGGATAGAGGTTCCATGACCATATACCCGTAAGCCATGGATGCAGGAGTCGGTTTCTATAAAGACATCATCAAACAGTATGGGAACACCATAGCATAGTACCAACCTTGGTACCATTTTGTCACCGAATATCATCACGAAGATGTTGACGAGTTGGTCTTTCCCCAAGCTTCTAAGTCTTAGCGTTTGTCTTGTCAGGCTGACTCTAGCCTATTTTGTCCCACATGGGTATATGTGGAAATTGTATATTATTTGTAAATATATTATAAGTGAAATTCCCAGTGTCATTAGTGGAATGTGAACAATCACTATGTACTGTAAAGAGTTATTTGTAAAAGAGTTGAAGAGTCATGAGGGTGGGAAACGAGTCGAAGGGGAATGTCAAGGGTCACCCCACCCTTTGTTATAAATAGAACCTCATAACTCATAGAAGAGGCTTTTGGGATCCAAGATTTTGGCTAGGCTTAGGCTTAGAGAAGGCTTGGAGAGTATTATGACAAGCCTTGGATTCTCCATAGCGTAGAGCGAGTATACTTCTTTGGAGGAGAAGGCGGTGTTGACAGTAAAGTTCCACTATTCGGGAAAGTGGTTGTCAATCGTGTATGTATGGATGGAACTTTCACTTAATAATAATATATTTGAGCCATCACATTTTCATGGATATGTTGTTCTTATAGTTTGACTATTCTAGTTACTTTAGCAATATATGTTGTTTAACTTACACATTTTGTTATGAACTATTTTGTATGAAATTGTATGAAACTTGTTGAAGGTGTCTTGTTGGATTAACACATCACTTTGGTTTGTGTACTATTCCGCTTCCATCTTGTGATTTCATTCTGCTTGTGTGTCCCTTTCAGGATGTGTACTATTATAGGCTTCTAAGGGGAACACTTCCTTTTCCCCTCCATGTGTCAAAATGCCCATGCATCTCACTTGACTCCCTGCAAGGTCACACATCTTCTTCTAACCAAATATATCTTACTTACCTCTACACGCTATCACGGTCAAGGGACTACATTACCGCCCACTGCTAGGACTCCTACTCTAGAGGGTCTGACGTCTAGTTGGGACTTCTTACTAGGGAGATCCCCTTGAATGTTAATGGGTCCAACATTGTCAATAAAACCCTTTTACATCATCACATAAAGTTCATCTTTTCCTTGTATCATCATACATCAAATCATTAGAGAGATAGGGATTTCATCCTTGAACCATCCCAGAAATGTAATCCTCATAATCACAAATATCAGCCTCAAACTATCCAAATTTAATGAAAAGAAGAGATGTGAATTGATTACTAAATCATGGATAACAAATGACAATATATAGTCTTCTTCATGCTAAACGAGTGCCACTTTGACTAGGGCCAACTTGGTGTCATGAGGGCCAACTTGGACACCTTGTGGAGACAAAAACTAGATTTTTTTTTGACAAGAAATGAAGAACATGCCTTGTATTTTTCTTTTGAAAAATATATAAAAATAAAATTAACTTTTCAGCATGAAGAATATGAAACAATGAACAAAATATTTAATATGAAGATTGACCATAGCTACAATCTTCAACACTTTGTCTTAGCTAGGGAGGTATTCATAATCAGTGTCAAGATGATCTCAAGTTGAAGAATTCTCTAAGGAAATAAGATTAAGATAAGAATAATTATCAATATCATAATCACCAACATCAACCATGAATAATCCGGGTCAACCGTCAAACAATTATAGACATAGTCTAGGTGAAACACTAGAGGCATCATCAATGATAAACAAGCTCACTCTAGAAAAATATATAAGCATGATGTTGGGAGGTTCTTTCTCATATGTTTGGCCTCCAGGACTAATCTCAAACCAAGGTCAAACTAACACCTAGAAAATATCCTTTGTCAGAAAATTATTCAAACCAAGTTTAAAGTGACATAGGGGCAATGTCTTTTATCATATTATTCTCCAACCAAGGTCAAAGTGACATATGAATAATTTCAGTCCACTAAAGCATTCTTCAGCCAAGGTCATAAAGACATAGGAAGAATGTGAGTCCATGATGATATATAATCTATCAAACCATTCTCCAACAAAGGTCATAATGACACACGGAGAACTTCTTAGACCAAGGTCATAATGACAGGGAGAATATTGAAACATTCTCCAACCAAGGTCATGAAGACACACAGAGAATTTCCATTCATAATGGTGTCTTATAAACTCTCTCTTTTAATAAGAGAGGTAATATCAACAGGACAAATATTGTCCTAAAAGTAAACAAACTTCCTTCTAGAAAGAGGCATCCTAAGAATATCATTCATCTTCTCATTAATGGAGATATATTTGAGCTTCACAACTCCCTTCAGAACCATGTCTCAAATGAACTGGTAATTGATTCCAATGTGCTTCGACTTGTCATCATGGTAGTCACCTGCACCTAATCAAGATAATCCTGTGAGTAGCCTTATAAGCCATACTACTTCTCAACTTTCCAAATCAATAGCAATATACTTTGCTTCTCGGTCATCCAATGAAATCATAATAGAGCACAAACTAAAGAAATATCCTCATAAACTCTTTTTTTCTTCAACAAAAAAGATTGTAGTTGTGCTTCTCAAATCATCCATGACCAATTGTACCATTCTAGTACTCCAACACATGTTGAGTAACATATCTTGGCTCAACCATAAATTGTTTTGCTCCCTTCACTAGATCACAAATGCTTTTAGGTCACCCAAATTGGGTGCTCCCTCTCATACTAAGACATATCCTACTATGGTAATTCAGGATGATCCCTTTTGCACTATTGTCTTTCAATATATGAGCTATCAATTACAATCCATCATCTCAAACTTAGAGGTCATATCCCTCTAGAGTTAGAACAAGGTTCCTAGGGAAGTCTTGACTACTCCTTTAATGCTATTTTTTACTCACAAGCTTGAGGTAGCTCCTATGTACACTTTCTCCTCCTCAATTATTGAGGAAATAAATCCACATCAATCCAATACAATATTTGAAACAATGATAATATAATTATACCTCACAACTAGGATAGATGAATTTTCATGATCCTCTCCCTCTTACTTGGAGAGCCTTCTATGACTATATCTTTTAGACACCATGATCAAATCATACTTTAAAATTGATGATATAATCACTCCCTCTGAGTTCATATCTCATCTGGAACCATATATGTCAACACAAGTAATGATTCTTGGAAAGTCCTCTTACTATTCTTTGTTCTCACACTTCTTCCATATCCTTTGTTAGATCATTGGTAACCTTTACTATGTACCTGCAATCCTCACTAGCAAGCCATGGAAGAATAACTATAACTAGGCACAAAATATAAAGAGACATGAGATTAACTACTAGTAAAAACAAAAATAATAATAATTCAAAAGAGCGATACAAAAAACTTATCTTTTGAGAAGAAAGTCAACTCCCTCTTTATTTTTGCATCATCCTCATCTTCATCATGATGTCATTCCTTATTTGCTAAGGTTAGGTTTTCTTCTTTTAGTAGATACCTTTAATCTGTCCCTTTTGCATGATATGGTTTACAAGCCCTATTCATTTTAATGGTTTCTCATTGATGCAATATTTCATTGATGAATTCTTTCAATATATAAGAGATAGAGATCCAACTTTTCATACATGTCATGCTAGACCTTATCATCAACACATGCCATGTACCTTTCCAAGACTTAACACCCATATTGTAAAGAATATCACATATTTGACATTCTACAGGACTTTGTGTATTCTTGCAAGAATGGGAACTTACAAAATCAATGTCTCGACATGTAATTCTTAGATTCTTATACCATTCATAGTTCTTTTTTCTAGTATATGAATATATGATCATTCATGGAGCCTTGTAAAACTCCTCTGCCTTCAATCAACATAATTCTTGAAATATGACTTGGTGTCTTTTAGGGCCTTGACAAGGTTCAATTATTTTCATCAAGCTTGTGACGTCCTGTATCATATTTAGACACAAATTTATTAAGTCTAATAACTATGATGTTGTAATTTTCCTTTGACAGATCAAAATTTGGGACTGAGATCATATGTTACTAATTTATTATTCATGATTCCTTGATTATTTTTCAAGGATTCTTATAATATGATTAAGGAGAAGATCAATAATTTTCACCCAAGAATTTATGTGGTCATTTCCTCAAGTTGAGGTCAATATGAGCGATGTTAAAATAAAATCTTTGAATTCAAGACTTCAATGAGTCATGCCTTTCCATGTATCTTTGTTTTGTGATCAAAAGTTTTATTACACAGTTTTATAGTTTTGTTGTCATCAATCCTTCTTTTTAAAATTTTCACCCATCCATTCCTTTCTCGAGATTATTTTCAAGCATCTGACACACCTCAGCCTTAGTCATAAAATCTTAGTTGAATTTTAGGACTTCTTATTATAAACAATATGCCTTTTGAAACATCAATAAAATTACAAAAGGATTATACACCAAACAAATTGTATTGATTGAGATATTTCAGGTTTTCTGAGGTCATTGATTCAACCTTCTATCATAATTCCTGAGGCCTTCAGCCTCTCTATGTTTTACACTGAAGTATTTTATCCGTTCATGTTTTGGTCTCAGGAATTTCATTTACAAATTCATATACATTTTCAATAGATCCCAAGGTCTTCCTGACATTCTGTCTCAAGATTAGAAGATTGAAAAATAATTTTTTCTGGTCCACAGAAGAAGCAAGAGCAGAGTGATTCTCCATCTCGACAGATTCTAGTTAGGGCACATGTTTATATAGTGGAATTTCTTCCTAAAATTGGCCATAACAAAGAAAAAAATAGTGCAAACTCGACATCATTTGAGGTGAGATTCATGGACTTGTTGAGAAACCAAGCCCTAAAGGATGGCTTCGTTTTCAAGGCTACTTTTTCATCCGTAGCTCTGATACAATGTTGATTTTTAGGTCATGCTCTAGACTAATAATTACTTATTTTGAATTTAGTTAAGCTAATCCATTTCTTGAGATATTTTCCATCATAAATTAATTACTCTAAGGATCTCAATGGTAAAACAAAAATGCCATAAGGATCATAAAGAGACAACCACACAATAACACACATATTTACCCTAGGAAAATCCACACGGGGGTAAATCCAGGAAATAATTCCTTAGAGGATCAATTCAAGAAGGGACATAAAAGTCAAGATGGATTGACCAACAAAAGCATTGACCAAGAGCCCAATTCAATCTCTCCTCAATCTGTCTGCAATAGAGTCTGAAAACCTAGCCTATCGTCCATAAGAATTCGAACTTGGCCAGAAAAATATCATAGAGAAATTTGACCCCTTTCCATAGAGTACACGCTACAAAACTCATCCTTTTCACAAAGTATATGCAACAAAGAACTTGGTCCCTTCCACAGAGATAAACCATAGATAACCCTTTTGCATCATCACAAAAATTTTGTCATATCCTTGTATTATCATAGAGATAGAGATTTTGTCCTTGAATCATCAAAGAGATAGGATTTTTGTCCTTGAACCATCCCAAAAATTTTGTCCTATCCTTGTATCATCACAAAGATAGATATTTTGTGCTTGTAATTGCAGAGATCAACCTCAGACCATCCAAATATTCTTCAACCGAAGAGATGTGCATTGGTTACCAAATGGTGGAGAACAAGTGTCAATATATAGTCTTCTTCCATCCCAAAAGGGTGCCACTTTGATTTGGGCCAACTTGATGTCTTGAGGGCCAACTTGGACATCTTGTGGAGCCAAAAACTAGAATTCAAAAATTCATTTTTCTTTCTTTTTAACAAGGTCACAAAGAAAATGCCTTGTATTTTTCTTTTGACAAATATATGATTTCTTTTTAGTATGAAGAATGTGCAACAATGATAAAAATATTTTAGCATGAAGATGATGTTTGTACTTACCCCCTTGCTTCAATAACTAGCTCATGTGAGTCTTGTACAAACATTACCCACACATTCAATGATTGGACTTTTATAAACTTAAATGGGGATCAAATGATAAAAACAAATGTTTTAGGAAAATGACATTGTATTACACGCATGTAGATTTCCTCCGTCCAACACTTTTCATCCCCTCTCTTGTCCAATGATAGTCTCCTATGACTATGTCCTTATTTATCTTGCAGTGAATAATGCATTTCTTAATATTACTTACCATGCACAATGTTTACATATATATCCATGGATCCTTACTTATCTTACAGTGAATAACTATACACAATGTTTACATATATATCTATGAGTCCTTATTTATCTTATAATGAATAATATATTTCATAATATTACTTTTTTTTTCCACAAGAAAAATCAAACCATCTATTAAAAAGAGGGTTACATAGTAAATGTAAGCATTACGAAGAGACTCCATTCCACCATAAAAGGGGAAAAAATCTTAGCCGGTTATCAAAACCTACTCTGTGTGTAAAAACGCTCAGCAAGCCAAACCAAAAATGGCGACTCCTCCAGAACACGCGCACCTCCCAGGATCAAAATCACACAGAAGAGGTAAGAAAAAAGGTGTAGAGAGTTCAAGATAAAACAAGAGGCAAAACAGAGACCTCAAGAATCCACAGTGATCACTAGAAGGATTCTCAAAAGACAGAAAAGAAGCGATGAGAAAAAATCAGCTTCCCGATCCTCAACAATTAAGGAAAATAGCCTAGAAACCCTGAAGAAGTTCTACAGAAGGGAATGGAAGCGAAAAACAAGATGAACCAAACCAAAATATGTACATAAATAGAGAAACGATTCTGATGTAAGAAAATTTAATCGAAAATGGGTTGTTCGACAGATCAAACCAACCCATTTTCATCCTCCGAGACAGTCCACGACCCCAAATCAAGCTCAACACATTCTTTGGAAAGGCGGTCTGCATCGAAATTCCTTTCCTAGAAGATATGGCTGAGTGAGACCTCCATGAACTGAATTTGGAGGTGAGAAGCTTCTTTAAGCAGGGAATTAGAATGAGAATGATGTAGCGTTGAGCCCCATTAAACCAATTCACAGTATTCATTGAATCCCTGAAAATCTAGACTTCTCTCACATTTCTAAGTATAAGCCAATAGAGAAGGAGATGTAAGGCTTTCAATTCTGCAAAATTATTGGAGCCCTGTCCTCGACCAATTGAAGCTTTAACAACCTCTTCCTTTGATAAGTGAATAATCAAGCCTACCCCGCATCGACCATTGTTGTCCAAGGCCCCGTCAAAGTAAGCCCACGGCATAGAATATCTGATAGATTCTTGACGAACATCTCTGGAAGTAGATAGAGCTTGAGGAATAGGAATACTTTCATAAATAGCAACTCCTTCTGGGCAAGTGTTCCAATAGGGAAGACAGAATCCTTAAAGATAACTTGATTCCTAGCAAGCCATGTCCCCCAGGTAATGAGTAACGAAATGGTTCTTTCTCTGTCATTTGAAGTTTCATTCCACCACCTCTGTTAAGCATCTAAGAGCCCCTGCCCTTCCCACCTAAAAGAAACTTTTTACAATCTTAACATTTCGGCCCATAGGATGGAATTAAAGGGGCAAAAAAGAAACAGGTGCTAAACTGTTTCGATGCTGTCTTTACAAAGGGGGCACCTACCGGGACCAATACTTCCTCTTCTTTGAAGAAAATCCCAAGTAGGAACTTTCAGAAGCAGAACACACTAGAAGAACAGTTTTGATTTAGCTGGGCCTTTTAACTTCCATAGCGATTTAGCCCACCAAGCCAGATTATCCCATCCATTTTGAGACATCATCCATTTATACCTCGACTTTGGATAATAAAAACCATTATGGGCAAAGACCCATTTAAGCTCATCCGGAGAACCAGAGAGCCTGACTGAGGAGTTGAGAAGGTCCCTTTTATACAAGTCCCATTCCTCCAGCCATTCGTCATTCAAATTTAAATCTCTTCCCTAAAACCACCCTTGACTCCAGATGGTGGAAGCCTGAGGATCAGCCACCTGATTTAATGTGTAAAGACCCCTATATTTTAAGGCTGAAACCAACCCCTGAGATAGAGAGAATCTCTCTTAACAGCCTATCTAGGGGTCTCTACCCGACCTGATCTGCGTTCCATCCCCCACACTCCAAGCCAATCCCTTATCTATGACTTTGACAAATGCAACCACAGCTTTCCAGACCACCGAGGAGTTTTTGGAAGAATTTTGTGACAATCTGATCTAATCAAGCATTGATATAGGATCAATAAATTTCCTTCTAGATACATAGGTCCACAGATTTTCAGTGGAAATGAGCCTCCAGGCTAGCTTTGCTGCTAAAGATTGGGAGAAGAAAGCTAGGTTTTTAATACCCTAGCCTCCCCACTCTTTAGGACGAGCAATTTTATCCCACGTGATCCAAGGGGTAACTTTCTCAGACTTGGACCCCGCCCACAGAAACCTGCTGCATAATTTATCAATTGAGTACAAAATTCCTTTGGGAACCCATGTCAGACTAGCCCAGTAGACTGGGATTTCCATCAGAATAGATTAATTAAAACAAGCCTGCCAGCCCTAGAAAGCCACTTGTAACTCCAATGTTTCAGTTTGGATTCAAGTTTTGCAAGGATCCAATTCCAATATTTTATCCTGTAATTGTCGGGCTTTAGAAAGAACCCCAGATATTTAAAAGAATCCTCCAGCATTTTGACTTCAAAGTTCAGGATCGATTCCACTCTGCGCATCAGCTCTCTAGATAGACCTGTGCATGTTAGTGTAGATTTTCTCTCATTTACGCAAAGACCAGTAGCCTTAAGGAAAAGGTCCAAGATCCTCTTGAGCGTCCTACAATTCTCGAGACTACCATTGCTGAAAAGGATTATGTCATCCATGAAGAGGAGGTGAGTGACCCAGAAATTTTGTGCTATTCAATTCCTTTGAGAGTCCCCTGTATTTTTGCGTCATGGATCAGGAGACTGATACCATCTGCTGCTAGCAAAAACAAAAGGGGAGAGAGATGGCAACCTTGGCGAAGGCCACGTTCAGGGCTAAAAATACTGGAGGCTGCACCATTGATCAGGATAACTATGGATGAAGAAGAAACACAATTCATAACCCATCTTACAAAATCATACCTGAATCCTAGATGAGTTAACAGAAGCCTAACGTACATCCAACAGATTCTGTCATAAGCCTTAGACAAATCAATTTTCACAACGACTCCTTTTTTTTCCAATTTTTAGACTATATAGAATTTCTTGAGCAACTCCTACAACTTCATGAATTTGTCTGTCATTTAGAAAGCCAAATTGCTCAGGGGAAATGTTTCTAGAGAGGAAAGGTTTTAGCCTGACGACAATAATTTTTGCAATAATTTTGTAAACACAAGTACACAGAGAAATGGGCCTGAAATCGTCGAAAGAACCTGGAAGATTAGATTTGGGTATGAGTGCTCGAAAATTGGCAATGAAAGAATGATCGATAGAACTTGAACGCCTGGAATCTTCCACAACTGCCACTAACTCGTCTCCAACGAATTCAAAGAAATGCTGGAAGAATTTGGCAGTCCGGCCATCTGGGCTGTGGCTTTTGTCCCTTTGCATAGATTTGAGGACATTTTCAACCTCCTCCTTAGAAACAGGTGCCATGAGGGATTCATTACCTTCCTCCTCTATGAAACGTGGAAATATCTGGGCAACTCTAATGACTTCTGCAGTACAAACTTCCTCTGGTGCTTTGAAACGATTCTTGAAATAATTGACCCCCAATGAGGTCAAATCTTCAAAAGAATGGGCCATTGCACCATTGGCTTTATTCATTTCCAAGATTTTATTAGAGTTTTTTCTCCCTTTGGCATAATTCTGAAAAAACTTGGTGTTTTCGTCCCCTGCTCGCAACCTGATCGCTCTACTTTTTAAGTGCCATCTTTGCTCTCTGAGCTGAAGAATTCTCCTTCTTTCCATCTCCAACTCTTGAATTCTAGCCCGAGACTCTACTGTACCATAGCCATTTCCGTCTGGTTCTTCAAGGAGGGCAAGTTCAGAGTTAACAAGTTTCAGGGTTTCTTCTTCCTTTAGTTTCTTTTGGAGGGCCCAATGCTTTGAGGTGGCCTTCATCCTTATTAAATTGTCCATAAAAACCTGACTTCAACTCTCATCTTCATTAAGAACATCTTTCTTCCAAGTGTTATGGAAGAGGCTATTATAAGAAGCATCCGAAAGCCAAGAAGAATTAAAGGGAGTACCCGGTTTAGTGAAATCTCCCTTCACTTCTAGGAAGACAGGGAAATGATCTAAAAGACCACCATCCCCAACCCAATGTCTAAACGCTTGTAAATTTTCTGCCAACGATTCACAGATCAGGAATCGATCAAGTTTCTTCTTGATCCTATCTTCTCCTATTCTTCGATTCCTCCACGTAGGGCGCAACTTTATCGGGGAGACATCCACTAGGAGAGAAGAGGCCAGTTTATTTTGAAAGAAATCAGAAAGGGGATCTGATCTGGCTCTAACCCCCAAGATTCTTTCAACCACAAAGAGAAATTAAGGTCTTCGCCGATAATAAGGTTTGGGTGCGACAGGAAAGACTTTGCGAAGAATGAGTTCCAGAACCTCTCTTGTTCCAAGATAGGACCATAGACATTGAGAAAAAGAAAAGGGATGCATAGTTCATTGGAAAAAAGTTCTACAACCAAGACATTTTCTGATCCCCAAGAGGAGATCTCTCGTAACACCTTCGTGTTAAAACCTAGTACCACCCCTCTCGAATGTCCATTCGCATCGATGGCATGGAAGCTCCAACTCGGAAGAAGCTTGAAGAGACAACCTGAAATTTCTTCCCCCTTCCCCAACGTTTCTTAGAGAAGTATAATATCAGGTTTGTTGGTCCTGACTAGATCCTTCAGAGCTAGTTTTTTGGGTAGACTAGCTAGAGCAGTTGTAGGATAAAATGATCATTTAGAACTCTCAGGGGGTGACTGCTTTGCTCTAAGCACCCCTCGCAGAGACATCTGTTTCCCTCCAGCAATATCAATGACAACCTTCAACTGTGCCTTTGACAGATTTGTTTTCCCTCCTCTTAGCTTTCTCGGACCTATTGACCCCATATCCAGCCCCAGACCTCCTACAACCGACCCTTTCCCTTTCCTGATGGCTAAAGGTCTGAGATTGTAGGGGGGTTCAGGGCCCCCAACACCAGGAGGAAAAGAAGAGGAAAAATCCATGGGAAAAGAGGACTGTCTAGGAGAAGATGGGATGGCCATTATAACACTATCTAATGAGGCTAGTCCCTTCTTCAGATCCGGTAGATCATTCAATAGTTGCCTGACAGGACCCGTCTCATCACAACAAGAATGTGGAAAAGCATTAGAAGAACGAAAGGAGGAGGAGGGGGGAAGAAGTGAACTAGCCTGGTTCATTCCTGCCATTACAGAGACTGCTGAGATGCCAAGGGAAGACAACGGGTTTGATATAGACTCACTTGCTGCAACCCCAGGTTGGTCATTTTCAACTTCCTCCGCATGCTCCGGACCTTACTCCTGAGCGTTTGCCTAAAAATCGGTCTCCTTAATCTCAGCCCCTTCTTTCTGAGTGAATACCTTCTGATTTTTCTTTTCCTCCAGATTTTTCCCATTTTTCCTTTGCCTTTGACGATGGAGATGTCCAAGAGGACACTCTCGGGCCAAATGTCCATAATTATGGCAGTGATGACATATGAAAGAGAGGTTTTCATAGTCGAGGGTCTGAATAAACTCTAGACCACGATACTTCAGGAGCATAGCATCCGCCAAACCTTCTCTGGGATTTGAACTTACCAGAAGGCGGGCAGTGCTCCAGTCATGAGTGCGTAAATATGTTTTGTCCGTGTCGAGAAACTTACCCAGCGTGTTTCCAATTGAAGAGAAGGCCGAGTCGGTCCAGACTTGAATAGGGAGACTCGGTAATTTTTGACCCAGACTGGAGACTCCGCCGTTTTTTCTTTCTGGGCTTCGAAAAGGGGTGTCCATTTCCAGAATAAGATGGGCCTCTTCCCTAAACTCCCGTGCTTTTCCAACACCCATTCGACATGCTCATTTTGCCAAAACCGAATGCAAAACAAACCTCTGTCCAGAATCTTGATCTCTTCTGGCTGACCCAAAGCATCTTTCCATTCTGACAGAGTCCAATCCTTGATGAAGGCAGCCGAGAACTTTCTTCCACGGACTCTGCCAACTAAGAAGGTTTCCAAGGCTTCCAACGCCTGGTCTATATGGATATCCACTCCAAAAACGCAAAACGCAGCTAGGTCTCTCCTCCTTTTTTTGAATAGTTTGGACTTCTTCCTCTTCCCACCCACTACCTCCGTCTTGGCTTCTCCCTCTGTTGCCTCAAACAGCTCAGCTCGCCTTCCAGTAGGATGGCTGTTGTCTTCATCCGACTCCACAACCATCCTATTTGCCCCAACAACAGAGACTGAGACTAGACTTCGCTTTTGTCCCTCTTCTTTGGATCCTTTCGTCTCCCCTCCTGCCTCTTCATTGGACATGGACCTTGTCAGGCTGGGAAGCATTCCTTTCACCATCAGATTTTTTACAGGGATCCTTTCCTGGGCGCCTTTTTTCAGCACTCCTTCCACCACCTTATCAAGGAAACCTGACTTCACTGCACTATTCGGAAAGAAATAGAGCAGGTTTTCCTCGGACACATCATGTCCCCAACAAGCGAGAAGGTCTTCTAACGCTAGTTCTATATCCACCGACTCGCAATCGTGAAGCCTCTCCCGCTCTTCACACCGACCAAAATCCATTCACGGCGTTATAATAGCAGAAAACAAAAACTATAAACCCATAAGCTTCTGACCCACAACCTCCTGCTCCCGAACCTCATCCATGGGCACCCTAAATTTTATAATATTACTTACTATACACAATATTTATATATATCTTCACAGGTCTTCAACCATTTATAATATATAAAATTATATACATTACTATTCATGTAACTCAAAACTAAATTGTTACACATTCATTTCAAAATATCATTCCCAAATTAAAATACATCATTACTAACCATATCAATAAAGTGTAAATAATTCCAAATCATTATTATAAATTTTATATAAATATGTTCCCCACAAAAAAAAAATATAACCCTAAACGATCGAGATCCCAAATTTTATATAAATAAATATATATATAAAATCTCAGTTAACCCATTGCCATTACCATGAGCTTTGAAAATAATCCTCCCCAACATGGCAACGGCAATTGAGATGCATTTTTTTTCCTTTCAAGGGAGGTCCTTTTAAGGGAGGGCGGGGTGTTTTTGTTCTTCATATGTTTATCGATTCAAACGTTCAATAGCACCACCCTCTTGTGTGTTTTCGGTTGTATATCTTTAGAAACATATCAACCAGAAACGCGACTTAGCGATAGTGGTTTGTTTTAGAAGGTACAACCAGCTTACCAAGGACCTGGTAATTAACTTGGACCAATGGCCATGCGCGTAGCAGGCTGGTATAAATTACCTCAGGAAATCAAGGAAGAAATCCTGGCGTTGCTGCCAGTCGATTGTCTCTGCAGATCTCGCAGTGTCTGCAACGAGTGGAATAATATAGTCTCATCAGCTAGGTTTATAACCAGCGAATGGGCAAAAAACCCTTCCAATAAGAACCCATGGCTGGTTTTTGTTAATAATGGGTTTTCGGCATATTCTTTCTCCACACGCACATGGAAGACTCTCATGTCCTTTTCCAGCTTCCTTCCAGAGGCACGTAAAATTGTGAAGTGCTGGGGATCGGCCCAAGGGCTATTCTTGGTAGAGTTCCCAGGTGGTACATTTACTGTCTGTAATCCACTCACACAATCGTTCATAAATCTTCCCGTAATGTCCTGTATTAAAAAAGTTTTTAACACAGCCATTGTGGGTTCGAAATTGGATACTGATCAGAACTACAAAGTGGTGGCTGTGGGCTTGTCCCGGGGGAGTGATGTACATATCGTAGAAATTTACGATTCTGAGAAAAAATCATGGAAAGTGGCCGGACACCTGCCCCAGGAGTTTCAACTACCATTCCCGAATCCTTATCTTTATGGGCGATGGAACGATTATCCGAGGTATCCGAGGATGGTTTTCAAGGATGAATATTTTTTGTGTACAATAAGTACAGGCAAGGGTTTTTTAGGTTTCAATATCATGAATGAAATTATCTCAATTGTAGATTGTCAAAATATTTCTGATTCCAACCCGCACAAACAACTTCAAACAACACTGGAGCGACCTCAAACAACTTTTACACCATTGCCGAACTCAGCTGATGGCAGTGTTGTTTACCCTAAGCTGCTCACCTGCGAGTCGCGGCTTCTGCTGGCTGGGGCCATAGTCCGAGGATCTTGGCTGTCCAGGGAGATTGTTGAGGTCATGTTGTGGGAATTTCACAAGGACTCACCCTCTTCTTCTTCGTGGGAGGAGATTGCAAGGATGCCTCGGCCAATGTGCAAGGACTTCCAGGATATTATACGCGTGCCATTTGATTGCGTAGGGGTGGGAGATCAAGTCTGTTTTAAAATTTGCCCTAAAGGTTATGCAGCTGTTTACCATTTGAGCGAGAAGACATGGAGTTGGCTTCCAACAGCTGTGACTATAGAAGGAGTGTGGGGGGATGTAACTATGATGGCCTTTACACCCAGACCAGATATGAAGGTACGATTCAATTTCATTCAGTTTTTTTATTGTATAAGTAAAATAAATTTTGACAATATTTTAGAATCTGATAGATAGTAATAAGAGGAAGTAGTAAGAAGTAAAAAAATTAAATTTGTTATTATTTTTAAAGCTATGAAATATTTTCTGATGTTTACAATCACATTTAGTAGCAAGTAATGATATCTATTGAATAAAAAATATGGTTAAAATTTACAATCTGTATAAAAATGATACACAATGATGTTTATTTCTGTTTATTTTTAATGTGATCTTACAAGTATATTTTACTTATCATTAATTTTGCAATATTGTATCATTTTAACTTTTTGCTTTGACAATTTTAATGATTGTTTTTAATATAGTATAATATGTAAATATCCAATATAAAATATATCTCAGTGTCAAGTTCTTCGGACATAATATAGCAAATGGATTATGCTGAGTTTAGCATTTATAAAAATAAATTGCAAATCTCATTTTTTAATTATTTTGTTAAAAATATAATATAATATTGAAACATAACACATATGACGTTGAGAGGGTGTGGAGGATGCCTTAAAATTGTTTTTTCTTGGTTAAGAGCTCGTCTTCTTCTGACGTAAGGAAACAGACTAAAGGCAAGAGGCTAAAGGCCCAAGACCCAAGGCATCTAGTAGGAATGAAAGTCTGTCACCTTACAGACCACCAATGGGTTATTCCAGGTGGCGTGGTTTTCATTGATTAACAATGAGTTATTTCAAGTGATGAGCCTAATCATTGGGTAATTATATGGGCCTTAATTCACCTCCTAGTTTAGTCAAATCAACTCTTAGCACCACTGTTTCCCAACTAAACAACTAATTGGGAGAAATATAAATAGACTTATATGGGAAGACTTAAAGGGGAGGAGATAGAATTATTATACTGAGATTATCTTTGACTGAGTCTATGAATCCCTGTTTCTCATGCACTTCCCCAAGCTTCACGAAACCCTTGTTTCTTTGATTATGGATATTCTCCCTCTTGCTTGAGATATCATGGTGTTGGTTATGGAAGAAGATTGTTGAAGGTTAGGATAGGATGAATCCGGAGGACGATTTCACTTGGAGCCAGAAGAAGAAGACTCAGGTGAATTCTCTCCATGTTATTTATAGCTTACTGCATTAAAAGAAATGTTGTCTTGTTTCTGAAATTAACTTTGTTTATTCATCAAATTATTTTGTAATTCTTAAATGAATGTTGTTTTGATGTATGATCAATCATTTGCTTATATGATATAAAGTCAAATTTCGTGAATATGTTTTACGTCTATACTACTACGTATGTTCGAATTGGATGATTTTTAGGTTTGAAGAACATTGGTAGTTGTAGAGGGTCTGAACCTTACGGGAACTACTCGAACGAAGGAATACCGGGTATGTTCACTCTTATGTAGTTTGTTTATATAAGAATTTTGTCTGAGCTGTATGAGTATTTCTTGTTGTAGTTTGCTTCTGCTCGGTTGGGGTTCTAACCCAAAGCCGCATGGTACTTATTCTCGAAACAGAACTAGCGACTCCACTAGGGATAACAATCTTGTTATCCCTCGTTTGGGTTGTTTAGTGTTAATCAAGGCTCAATCTTTGGTTTGCTTGTTGTTAGAGTCTTATTTGGTCTACTAGAGTCTTAGATTTTAAGTCTGATCTTTACTTGAGTCTCAGATTTTAAGTCTGATCTTTTTGATCTCGCTTTGTTTTTTTTTCTTGCAAAGCTTTGTATACACATTTTACTCTATTTACAGTAGTGTACACACGCTTGTTTATGTGAAGTGAACCCGTGTATACACGAGTTTCCTATATCAGAAGTACGTGTACATGCCTCTGTGCTTGAACATAGTCGCATATACCAATTTTTGCATTGTTTTTTCAAATCTATCTACCTAGATAGATTTGTTGCCTGGTCTGTTTAGTCTTTGTGTGGTCAATTTCTGTATGAAGAATTTGATTATTCTGTAAGCTTACTATTTTGAAGTCTCTTCCTCATTGAAAAGATTTGGCCTAGGTTTGCTTTTTTGAGCGAGTTTGTAATTGGTGTTTTGGCACACAAGACTTCGTTCAGAAGTTCTTGATTGTTCTGGTCCTCTAGAATAGGAGATTTCTTTCAATCTCAGTGTCAAGCTCTATTTTTGATCTACTTGCTTTACTTTCTTTCATTTTGTGGCCTTATAGCTTTTCTGGCTTTTTGAAAGTCTTTTTGACGAATTTGAAAGTATTTCTTTCTTGGCTTCTTGATCAGTTTGTCAAGCTCTTTGCTACTGTTTGGGTCATTTAGTACAAGTTGAAGCCTTTCTACTCAAGTTCTTGTTCATTTTCAAGTTTGTAACTTGCAAAGACTCCTTGTACTCTTTTTTTGATTTTTGAATTTTAGTAGCATTTTGAGTGATTTCAAAAAGTTCTTTGGTTGTTTCTTGAAAAAGGAAAAGATCTCAAAAAACATTGTTTTTGTTTTCTTTTGCAAGTTTGCTTTTGGTTTCTTTTGGTTTTTGAAAGTGAATTGCGATCTTTTATGATTTGTCCTTCTTATTTGGAGAGAATTTTGTATTCAAAATTTGTATCCTCTTCAATACTTAAGTTGGCCCACTGATAGTTATAAACAATTGCTTTCGTTTTTTTAGAGTGATTTAGGATCTTGCATTTTCATTATACCCTGCATTAGGGTACTTTGCATTGTTAAAGAATTCGTAGACATTTTAGTTTTTGGGTGTGTGAAGTGTCTTTCAAGGAACGAAAAAGGAAAAAGTATTTTGCTTTATAGAAGTTTCATAGAACCTACGTAGAGATCTCTTTTCATCAAAGAAAAAATGATTGCATTCATGTAGTTAGTTTTTCATTGATTTCTTTTGCGTCATACAAACACCATTGGTTTCACTTCCATCTATTCCCTTGAATTAAAAGAACAACCATTAAAATCAAGCGCTTAATTAAAATAAACTAGAATTTTTTTATTGTCATCAGAATACACCAACAAGTTTAGGTTTATTAGTGCCTTGGATTAGGCGAGAGGAGAGTTAACTCTCCAAGGCCACTCTAAATTACAAAACATAGAAGTTTGATTAATGAGTAAAATCTAATAGCGTTAGGGAGACCGAGAAAGCTCCGTGACTCGGAGTAAAGCACGAGGGTTAGTGAAGATAAAGATGAGAGATAACCACTCTCTTACTTATCGGATCCTACCTCACGACTATTTTGCCCGGCTTCTGATACGAGTTGGTGACCATAGTTGCCTATTCCAGGGACCACACAAGTGGTTATGGAGGGGAATCATGTGGCACCTAAGGTTGACGTTGTATCACATTCAACAGTACTTTTGGAGGGAACCCTTGCGAAGCTTAGGTCTTGCATCGACAAAGGCTATTGTTTGGAGGTCAGCGTAACTACCTCTAATACCTTTGCTAGTAGGCCTAGGGCATAATTACCCCAGTCTATTTTCGGAAGGTCCTTGTTAATAACTTTCTTGTATTTTGGTGTCCGTTTCTAATGACCCGGAGCGGAAATACTTGAGAGTTGTTTGATTGTTGATATCTTTAGGGCATTTTAGTGAGTGTTTTTTGCTCCTAGTAAGCCTAGATTTTTATTTTTATTTTTTTGAGTCTTGAAGTAGATATTTTAAATAATTCAAGGTGGCTGACCGACCACCTTGATGGTCTAGGAGACTTCTTGGGCTATCACCTATGAGTCTGGAACCTTCTCCTAGAAGGTGTAGGAGCGATTCTGCTAGTGGTTTTCAACCATTGGCAACAGGTGCATCGGAGATTGATCCTCCACTTGGGGGCATTAGTTCACAAGATAAACCTATCACCAATGTAGAGTTAGAGAGGAACACACTAGTTCTTTCTCGAGTACTCTTCCAGTTGGAAGATAATATCGAAGTTGAAGAGCTTTCAGAGTTAGTTGCGGCTCCGAATTCTCCTCTCCCTTCTGATCATCTGGACATTTTGTTATACATTGGAACTCCAACTCATAGGCCTTCGAGCCTAGGTTTACATACAACTATCCCTTTGATGACCACTGCTGGAAGCATGGCATCTATGACGAGTGTTGAGAGCATGCAGACTCCCATATCCGTGCAAGGGGGAGGAACTATTTCCATCCCTTCTATTACTCCCAGCATGACTATAGTTGGGTCTACTTCCATTCTGTCAATGAGAGGAAGTTCTCAAGCTATTGAATCCAGTTTTGGAATTTTCCCTTTTGGAATGTCGTCTCAAAGGGATTCCTTCAGTTCCTTTGAACATACCATCAACCGCCTCTACATCCATGATGAGTGGATCGACTTCTTTTCAGGGTTTCCCATTTGGAAGTGGTCATATACCACATTCCAATCCGACAGTAGGGTCAATACCTTTTCCTTTTACAAATCAAGGTAATAACCCCTTCTAGAGTTGGACAAACCCTACGGTTAGTGGGATAGGAGCTGGAAATCAATTTTTCGACCAACAAGGGAATGTGTCGTATTATTCAGTTAATTTGTTTCAGAGTTTTCCACCCTTTGTTAACGCATGGAATCCTTATCAGGGGCTATCAACTCCTTTCAATACTTCATTAGGGGGTAACTTCATTGGTTATGAAGGATTTTCGACAGGAGTTGGTCAAGCTTCGAATTTTGCTAGACCACAAGGACCACCTTTTGGTTCAGTAGACTCTACAAGTTACTTCGGGCAACCTAGTGCCTTTCAAAATCTAGGTCTTTCTTTTCAGACCTTTGGAAATCTCGCTTGCTCTGGATGGAATTCCCAAGGTCCCCCACAACTTCCTTTTTTGGCGACACTTAATTTGCCAAACTTAACTAAATTGACTAATGATCTAATTAGGTACAATCCAGCTTGGCCTCCGGTCCCAACTAAACTTCCCTCAGATATTCCAAAGTTCGAAGGGAAGAGTGGTGAGGACCCGGGAGACCATGTAACCACATTTCACTTATGGTGCTCATCCAACTCCTTGATAGAAGATTCCATTAGGTTGAGGTTATTTCAGTGCACCTTAACTAGAAATGCATCCAAATGGTATATAGAGTTTCTAGGGGGCACCTATACTTCTTTCGCTGATTTGGCTAATATCTTCTTGGACCATTTTCGGTTTCCTGTCTGCTATGAAGTTGGAACTTAACTTCTGGCCAACTTTCAGCAAGACACCGCAACTCACATTTTAGATCATATTCAGGAATGGAGAAGGAGAAAAATGCTTATCAAAGCTAAAATTCCACCAGAATTCCTTCTTGAATAGTTTCTCAAATCCTTACAACCTGAGATCTCAAAGGATGTTTCTCTTTCCAGTGTTTATTCAAAAGAGCAGGCTATTTTTCAAGCCCAACAATTAGAACTGATATATTCTCAGTCTGGGACTCTTCAGAAAATCCTATCTAATGCTCCTAGGTCTAAGGTTGATTTAGCCAAACCGAAGCCAGGCCCCCATGCCGATAGTATAGTTAGATCAATTGATGCTAATACGGTGAACCTTTTGAATCAATTGCAGCAGTGGTCTTTAGAAACTGCTTTTTCTAATCAAGCAACATCGTTTACACCTACACCTTCCCAACCTACCTTTATAAACGTCGTCCAGGCCTCCAACCCCAAAGGAAATCAACAATTCGATGGGAAAAAGAAGGGATGAGGTAAGAAGAAGAACCAGGAAGGGAAAGCCAATGCAAACAAACCTAGCAATGGTATTGGTGAGGGTAGAAAAGAGTACACGAAAAAGGTTAAGTTTCCATGCAAGTTATGTAGTGGAAACCATCTGACTCACCTCTGCCCCAAGATACAAGATGCTCAATGCTTATTAGTGTAGCAAGGGTCCTCTAGCTCCCAAGCTATTCTCACTAACCCTTTTCCCCAAGGGCAACAATTACTTGCTGGCGTGAATTCAAACACTAATACCTTCGCAGAGGGCAACCAGGAAGGGGAAAATTCCTCAAGTGTTTATATGATGAACTCTCATATCGACGTCGCTACGCAATCACGTGTTTATAGTGAAACAAAAACATCTAAGACTAAATCTGTTCCCGAAGCCACAAAACCACTTCATATTGAGTGACCCTCTACTGAGTCTATACCTTGGATACCGAAAGGTTCCACAAAGTGCTCGACAATTAACCCTAATGCTAGGGTAGCCTAGAACTACTCGATCGTAGAAGATCTGGCTCAAATTCCTTGTGCTATGTCAGAGTTGGAGGTACTCCAGTCGTGCCCTGCTTAGAAAAGTGATTTTCTTTCAGCAATCGGTGCAGTAGATCCAAATAACTATTTAGTACTCACTTTTGATATGCTAAATGTCAAAAAGAGACTTCCTCACCATATGGATTTCCATATAAAGTCCACTTTCCGAAAGACCAATATTTTTCAGACAGTTATAGATGAGGGAGCTTCCATGTTCGTGATGTCTATGTAATGTTGGAAGGCCATTGGATCACCTTCAGTTGTTCCTTCACTGATTCTCTTGACAACATTTGATGGACATTCTCATAGGCCACACGGGATTATCCCAGCCTTTCCTATATGTGTTGGGTGAAAGGTCGTAAATATTGAGGTAGAAATCGTCAATGCCAACCTGGATTATAACCTCCTCTTATGCGGGAATTGGATTTACGAAATGGATGCCATAGTTTCATCTTTATTCTGCATCCTCTATTTTCCTCATGATGGGGAGGATTGTTAAAATTGATCAGTTGGATTATTCTCCAGGTGACTCCCACGTAACTTTGGATTCTACGTTCCATTGGTGGACAATCCTCATCAACCTATTGATAATTTAGGAGTTGGGATGTACTCATCGTTGATGGCTATATTTGACCTTCCTCCTCCTATAGCTAGCATTAATGTGATTTTATCTTATAGGGGACCTTCTCGGAAATAGTTCTTTCGAACTCGTTATTTTTCGAACCCTCGACCCTTACCTTCATCTACCACCACATTAGATGGAGGGTAGGTAGGTAGAATGGAATTTCCTATGTCTGCAGCGGAACTCACTTATCAATCTATCGTTAACTCTGTAGACAACCATCCCACTCCTTTTTCACAAGAGGAGTTAGATGGAGATGTGGCTCCGGCTTGGACCCTCGATTCTACTTCAGCTCTAGATTGCTTGGATACAGTCTTACCATCTGAAGAAGCAATTTTGGAGGAAATGATGGGTGTAGATCGACCATGGGAAGATTTACATCATTGTTCATATTTTCTTCCTCCATTGCGTGAAGTTGAATATATGTTCTCCAATCTGCTTACTAGTGATGTTTATATAGTTTCAAACCCTTTGGCTCCAACAATTATCCAGTGAAGGTAACATGTTGGTTATCTCATGAATTGTACCTATAAACATCTCTAGGAATCCTAACATTATAGAAAATGTCTTCATCAAAGACGATTGTTCCCCTGAATAAATTCAAATCTACACTGACCTCTTTAAAGAGTTTCAAGATGTGTTCACTTGGTCTTATGAGGAAATGCCTGGAATTGATCCATCTATAGTCCAGCATAAGATCAAGACGTACAAAAATGCCAAACCTATTCGTCAGAAACTTCGACTGGTCAACCCTTGGAAAGTGGCAGCTATTAAAACTGAAGTTGAAAAGCTACTTAAGGCGGGTTTCATATGCCCCGTTCCTCTAACTGAGTGGGTTTCCAATCCAGTCCCGATAGATAAGAAGCAAGGAACGATCTGAGTGTGTATCGACTTTAGGGATTTGAATAAATCTTGTCCAAAAGATAATTACCCCATGCTTTTTATTGATCAAATTGTTGATGAATGTGTGGGTAATGCAATTTTTTCATTCATGGATGGATTCTCTCATTACAATAAAATTACCATCTGTCTAGAGGACCAGCACAAGACAACCTTTATTTGTCCCTGGGGCATGTTTGCATACAAGAAGATGCCTTTTGGTCTTAAAAATGTTGGACCTACTTTTCAGCGGGCCATGTCTTATGCTTTCTACAACATCAAACATGATATAGAAGCATACTTGAATAACTTAGCTGCTCATTCTCGAAAGAGAATTGATCATCCCAGTCACCTTCAGTTGGTTTTTGAAAGATGTTGGTTTTATAAAATCCAGTTGAATTCGAATATGTGTGGTTTGGCGGTCACATTCGGTCGGCTATGAGGATTCATTGTATTGACTGAATGCATTCATGTTGATCCGTTCAAGGTTGAGGCAATAATTCAGTTGCCTCCCCCGTCTTCCATTTGTCAACTTCAAAGTCTCCAAGGAAAGGAAAATTTCTTGAGAATATTTATAGCAAATTATGCTGAGATTACCAAAGGATTTATGTGTTTGCTTAAGAAAGGAGTTCCATTTTTATGGGATGAATTCGCGCAACGATCTTTTGATGCTTTGAAAAAAACATTAATCTTTGCTCCATTGTTGAGACCACCAGATTATGGCAAAGATTTCCTTTTGTATCTCGTTGCTGCAGAATCAACCATTGGTATGGTTCTGGTTCAAGAAGATGATGCTCTCAGTGAGCATGTAATCTACTACTTGAGTCGAGGCTTAGTAGGACCTAAGCTACGCTATTCTCCTATCGAGAAATTGGCCTTAGCAGCCGTCCATGCTATCTAATGGCTTCGTCATTAAATTATGCTGCGCAAAACGTTCATCTTAGCGTCTTTCAATCCTTTTCAGTTTGTCAGCCAAATCTAAGAAGTCATTAGTTTGTGCAAAATTAATTTCAGAGCTGCCTTGTGAGGAAGCCATTTTTATGAGGAAAATTTCCGCGACGAACATTTATTCCTCATTTTTTCACAAGATCCTTGATATGGAAATATCATTATATATCTCCAGACTTCAAAGTTCCCACTTGCTTTCTCCAAAGATGAGTGCCGAAAGTTGCATCACCTTGCCAAAAACTATGTTATCATTGGTGATGTATTATATCACTGAAGGGTTGACTCAATCCTTAGGCGTTACTTAAGTTTGGAAGAAGCTAAGTTTGTACTTAATGATTGCCATAATGGAGCTTGTGGCGATCATTTATCAGGGCTTGCAACAACCCAGAAATTTTTTCATGCAGGCTACTTTTTGCCCTCAATTTTCAAAGACTGTATTGAAGCGGTCAAATGTTGCCACCCGTGTCAAATCTATACTTGGAAAATGGGCGCGCATCCAGCTCCAATTTTTCCTGCTATCACAGTCAGTCCATTTACAAAGTGGGGCATTGATTTCACTACTTGTAATCTGCCTTTGGCGGCGAATCACAAGTACATCATTGTGGCCGTAGACTACTTTACGAAGTGGGTTGAGGGCATGCCTACTTACAAAAATGATAGTGAAGCAACAACCTTGTTTCTCTTCAACCAGGTTACTTCATGATTTGGTATCCCAAGAGATATTATCACTGACCATGGCAGTCACTTCCAGAATCAACTGATGACTGAATTAGCTCTCAAGTTGGGCTTCCAGCAAGAGCATTCGTCTCCATATTATCCTCAGGCCAATGGGCAAGTCGAAGCTGTGAATAAGTCCCTTACGACTATCCTACAAAGGACAATTGACAAAAATCGATCCAATTGGCACATCATGTTGTACCCGACACTCTGGGCATACCGAACCTTAGTGAAGACTGCCACTGGTTTTACTCCTTTTCAATTAGTTTACGGGCTAGAATCTATTTTTCCTATCGAATGTGAAATTCTATCCCTTAAGCTAACTATAGAACTTTTTTCAGAGACATCTAGTCTCGAATAACGCCTCATTCATTTGGAACATCTCAATGAGTAGCATTGAGATGCAACCATAATAAACAAATCCTATAAGAAGAGGGTTAAAATTCAGTATGATAAAGTTGTCTATCCTCGGGTTTTTTTTTCTGAAGGCGACCTTGTCTTACACCCTAGGGGCAAGCATATTGAATTCTATGTGGTATGGTCCCTTTGTTGTCAAGCGAGTTTTAGGAAAAGGGGCTTATGAATTAATTGATTTTGAAGGGAACAAGTAGGCGGAGCGCTGAAATGGGCTCTATCTTAAGAAGTATTTTCCTTAGGCTTCGACTGAGCAATTGTTTGTTTGTATATATTATATTTTTGTACATATTTGTCTGGAATTTTGTGATATTGACATTTTTTGATCTACTTTGGCAGGTTTTGATGGATGATTCAATATACTTTGGATTCACCGATGGTGCTAGCTGGCAGAATCAGAATCTTGCTTCTGCAGCTTGGGTGATTTATTATCCATCTGGCCAGTTGATGGTGTCGAGGGGAGTATGCATTGGCCCTGCTTCAAATAACATTACTGAATATACTGTCGTTATTAATTTACTATCTGAAGCAATTTCTTATGGGATTGATTTGTTGGTAGTTTATCTAGACTCACAGCTGGTGGTGTCGTAATTAAATAACATTTATCGGGTTCGTGATCCTTATTTATATTGCCAATTTTTGAGAGTGAGAATGTTGCAACGATAATTTGTTTATATTACATATGTTCACATTCCACAATTTGAGAATTCATTAGCAGACTCTATTGCTAATCAAGCATTAGATTGGCATATTAATCATTCATCAAATTAAACAACATCAAATTTTTTTGAATTTCTGTATATATCATAAAATTCCTTGTATATAGATAAAGTGTTCAAAAAATAATATACAAAATTGGGACGAAATGCCCTCAAATTTTGGGTTCATGCCCATAATCATGTCCAATGGTACATCGGTCTATCTATCTACCCAGCTCAGGATGAGCGGATAAAAAGTTAACTATTGCATTGGATACATGCCGAAGTATGCGGACCCAGTCTTATGTGTTATAGACATTTTTGGGCACTGCAACCCCAATCATAAATGTCCATAAAATGAGGGCTCCTAATTCCCTAAAAGTGTTGCTTCACTACCTAAAGGAACAAGGTCAGCTAATTACATCATCTCCCAGAAGTTCTCCACTAAAAATTGCTCAGAAAGGTCAAAACTGGACCATACTGAATACCCATGCAGAGGGTGTGATGCATATCACTCCCAGTGTAAGGGTGTGATCATATCAACTCCCAGTGTAAGGGTGTGATGCATATAAATGGCCCCTCTGTAGGGTGCGATGGCCGGGAATGGACAAATGGCAGGGACAATTTGCAAGGTGGAAGATCATGGAATCTTCCAGAAGCTTCCCCTCTGACACTTGCCTCTCTGTTTTTGACCAGGGATGAGTAAGAGATCATCAGTCTCTAAGTGGAATCAAGAAATATCAGAGAGAGGACACTAATCAAAACCCCAAAAGACGACTCACCTCCCTACAATCATCTATATATGGATCCCTCATCATAGAGATCCATAGGCTAGAATCTTGTATCTTGTAGAGAAGTGCTATTGGTTTTCTGGTGTAACTTCATAGTGTTGGGTGATCTAAACTTTACTTCAGGTGAAGAAGGGCTTTCTTGCTGAAGGATGATGTTGGGTCAGCACATATGGTTGTAATCCTCCTGCTTTTCTTGATATTAATAAAGCTATTCAAGTTTTCCTCCATATTCTTGTATGTTTGATTGTATATGCATTTGTATGGTTAACACATATCTGGTCTTGTGTTATTTATGAATATAGATCTCGTAGTATGTTGCTTTGATTCCATAGGTGCTCTTTGAAGCTGGGCAGATGAAGAAGAAGTGGCAAAGATCTATCAGGAAGGAGAGGAATCAAACAAGGAAACCAAGCGCACGACTAAGGTTGGTGTCCTTTGTTCCACTCTTATCTATTTTTCATAAAGGAGAGCAAAAGTAGACTTTACTTGTTTGTTTCAAGATAGCTACCAGTCTTAGTGGGAATAGCATCTCCGAGTGGACACTATTCCCGGTAACACTGTGGTACCCCTACCATGCGGCTCTGCATCTCCTCAAGTAGATACTCTATGGCTATCATAGGTACTTTGTGAGTCAGTCTCACCAAGTTTCTTTGAATTGCATATAGGACTCTCTCTGTCTCAGCTGCTGCCTCTTGGAAACCTCTTCCATGAAGCCTGTGCCTCGGAAACCCATCCGGTCTCACTAGACCCACATCTAGAACATGGTCATTTTGTCATTTTTTTGTCTTATCAAAAATATTTCTAAGTTCATTTTATATTAAAAAATCCAAAAAATATAAAAAATTTACAAAAACTTTAAAATTTGTTACCTATGTCTCCCCATGTTGTGTTTGGTGGCAACACCAAGTTTGGATCTCCTCAGAAATCCATACCACCATATGGGTAGTCGTCGACTGCGATGATATGTTGGTACCACCAGGAGAAAAACTCATCATCAAAAGTCATCCTAGGCACATCCCTGCCTCCAAGATGTTTCATCAAGTTTGCCCATTTACCCATTCGTGGAACTCTAGGGCTACTGATGGAGACAAATACTTTGGGACGTAGCCCAAGTACCTTCTTGAAGAAGAATGAGCATAAGATAGTCCCATATCCAAAGTTATTTGTTTGACCCTTCTGAATAGAGGCCAATTGGCTCTTCATGTTGGTCAGAAGAGGCGTGCACCAGTCAAAAATTGTGGTAAGGCATTCCACTGCCAAGCTCATGGACACTCGTGATGCCTGATGTAGTGAAGCTGATCCATTTACCTTGGTAATGGTAAATAACAGAATCCTCAGAGATAAACTTTCCATGTGTTTGATTGGAATATGACTTTTAATCTTCTCTGGGTGTCCCGGACAGTATATATGTACATAGTCTTCTACTAAAAGACTACTTCTTGTCCTGCTAGTCAAATGCACGGCCTCCGCCATGACTTATGTATTGAAGACACATTCTCCTTTTCTTTTGTGCTAATTTTTGGCCTTATACCATAGAGGCTCCTTTGTGTTGAGTTGTAATGCTTCATTGCATTTTGACTATTTGCACCTTTTGGTCTTGAGCCGGCTTCACTTGGACTCATGTTTAAGCCACTTATTTGACCATGTCTTCTACAAAATCGACGATGCAATCACTTAGCTTCTGCAACTTGACACATCCTTTTACCTGTGGAGAAAACATCCCTTTGAGTGTCGTTGACTAGTTTCACCTCCCTGCATTGAGCATAGGAATGTTTCCCTCCCAGGAACTAGATCATTTGTTTCTCTTACATTCGTTCTTTTCACTATACTATAGCATTCTTTTATTCTTTTCTAGTTTAAAGAAAAAGACAAAAAAATTATATATTCCAAAAAGAGCGGGAACATGACAACATTTCCATATTGTGTTGGCAGCTAGAGTCAGTCGTGTCGCCCTTGAACAAAGAACTCAAAAGAAAGTCTCTCTTCCATTTTGGGTGAGATTTAGTTTGACTTAGGTACACCTTAACCTTGTTATTGAGTCAGTACTCCTTCGATTGGTTACCTCTTCCAATCATATGGAGAGTTTGCTCATGCCTCCTACATGACGAACTTATACATAGTTATCATATGTTTCCATAGAGTCATTGTTGAGTCGTGCTTTTGTTCAAGCGAAGTAAGCCTTAGTCGGCTTCTCTACAGTGTCTCTTGACCTATTTTTCAGTCGTCCATCCCTAGTTGTCAGTGTCATGTTTGTCATCACATTAGTTATATTGGTCCTTTGCTCGTGCCAGTTTGAGAATGTCTCCATTGAATTCTTGTTGGCGGGTCTTGTCCTTATCGACGACGACATATTGCTCTGAGGGAAGGCCTAAAGCTGCACCCTAGCCCTATTTTCATTATTGATAGGTCACCTTGTGCTCAACATCGATCAATATCATAGGTCTTTGACTGAGTGGTTTCCCTTGTGTTCGACATCAGCTTTCATTATCACACATTGGGATTCGTGTAGTGCCTTGGTTTCCATTTGACCCTGTTGGTGGATTCCTCGCCTCTGTGTCAGCTTTCATTATTGGTTGGTTTAGAGGGTTTCTATCCTGCGCTAGCTACATCTTGTGTACGCTAGAAACGTGCTTCGGTTGGGTTACTACATCTTTTTTCGTTCGATTCCTTCCACATTATTGGCCTATGGGTTACACTCGTGCTAGATTGATGAAGGATTCCTTAATGCCTTCCTTCTAGCGAATCTTTTCCTATAGAGTACAAATCATTTTCTTTGGGACAAAGATCTACAGTCCATTTGGCAGTACCTTGGGGTTTGCAGTCATCAGTGGCAACTTCCTTCACTATCGATAGTGGGAAACCATCATTGTCCCTTGATTGATATATTCTTCTAGGTGTTTGGCTACAACTCATTTATTCGCACTTGTTATATTGTATTGGGTACCTTGACTCTCATTTTCATTATCAGTGAGTAGTCTCACATTTGTTAACGGTATACATCAATGACCGGTAATCCAATGATTTCTCACATGGTCGACCTCAGACCATTTATTCCCATTGTGTAGAAATGTACTGTGGCAGTTGGTGAAGACCTCGTATTACATTACCATGTTTTAGTTCACTTGTCAGTTACTCTTGTTGCTGCTAGTTGACACCATCCACCTTATATGTTGCAGTTCTTCACAGCAACATCTTATATGCTGGCATTCGAGTTGCGATGTAGTATTATTTTATACCATCATGTTCATTTGGTACTATTGGGATCAGTTTTTGACATCAGTGATCAGCTTTGTCCTTCAACATCATTGGTCGTCTTCTTATATGTGATATTCAAACATGTACATTTTCGATCACGATCAGATGATCTATTATGTACTTTCAGTTATTTATACTTGTATACATATTGGGTCCATTTCTACTTGATATGAGGACATGCTTTCTTTCTCTGAGCATGGGTATGCCTGCTTCATGCAACATTTTCTTTCTGATCTCTTTTGATGGCTTGGCAGGCTGAATTCTGGTGAAGTCCTTCTCAGTCTCGACAACATTATTTCCATACACTTAATACATTTTGGCCATCATGTACCCCTTCTGACCTCATATATTAGGGGACATCTATTATAGCACCATTTACAACCCTTGGTATTTGTGATGCTTGGTTTATGGCCTAGGGGCAACCCCTCATTCCAGACTTAGTCCAAATATATTAAAAACAATGTTTTATTCCCTCTACACTACTTTGCCCTCAGATAAAAGCATGTGCACGTGGGTCAGTCAATACCCAACCCATGTATATGTGTTAAAACACTTGAAAAAAATAAATTTCCTTAATTATGGGCAGAATTCATGGGTTTTACCTGTTGATTACCTCCTATTTCCCGTGGCCCAACTATTTCCCAAATAAACAACTAATTGGGAGAAGTATAAATAGACTTCTATGGGAAGGTCTAAAGGGAAGGAGATAGAATTATTATACTGAGATTATCTGTGACTGAGTCTGATGAATCCCTGTGCCTCATGCACTTCCCCAAGCTTCAGGAAACCCTTGTTTCCTTGATTATATATATTCTCCCTCTTGCTTGAGATATCATGGTGTTGGTTATGGAAGAAGATTGTTGAAGGCTGGGATAGGATGAATCCGAAGGACGTTCTGCTTGGCACTGGAAGAAGAAGACTCAGGTGAATTCTCTTGTTGTTATTTATAGCTTACTGCAATAAAAAAAATGTTGTCTTGTTTTTTAAATTAACTTTGTTTATGCATCAAATTATGTTGTAATTCATATATGAATGTTGTTTTTGATGTATGATCAATCATTTGCTTATATGATATAAAGTAAAATTTCGTGAATATGTTTTACGTCTATATTGCTACGTATGTTCGAATTGGATGATTTTCAGGTTTGAAGAACATCGGGAGTTGCAGAGGGTCTAAACCCTGCGGGAACCACTCTAACAAAGGAAGACTGGGTACGTTCACTCTTACATAGTTTGTTTATATAAGAATTTTGCCTGAGCTGTATGAGTATTTCTTGTTGTAGTTTTCTTCTACTCTGTTGGGGTTCTAACCCAAAGCCCTAGGGTACTTATTCCCGAAACACATAGGCCGAGAATCTTGGATGTTCAAGGAGATGTGGGAATTTCACAAGGACTCACCCTCTTCTTCTTTGTGGGAGGAGATTGCAAGGACGCCTCCACCAATGTGCAAGGACTTTAAGGATTTTATTAGCTTGCCATTTGATTGTTTAGGCTTGGGAGATAGAGTTTGTTTTAAAGCTTACCCCAAAAGTTATGTAGTTGTATACCATTTGAGCGAGAAGACATGGAGTTGGCTTCCAACAGCTGTGACTATAGAAGAAGGGTGGGGATATGTAAGTATGATGGCCTTTACACATAGACCAGATATGAAGGTACGATTCAATTTCATTATTTCATTTTGTTTTTTTATTGTATAATTAAAATAAATTTTGACAATATTTTAGAATCTGATAGACAGTAATAAGAGGTAGTAGTAAGAAGTAAAAAAATTAAATTTGTTATTATTTTTAAAATTCGGAAATGTTTTTTGAAATTTACAATCACATTAAGATAGCAAGTAATGATGTCTATTGAATAAAAATATTCCTAAAATTTACAATATATATATAAATGATACACAATGTTGTTTATTTCTATTTATTTTTAATCTGATCTTGCAAGTATATTCTACTTATCATTAATTTTGCAATATTATGTCATTTTAACTTTTAGTTTTGACAATTTTAAAGATTGTTTTTAAGACAATATAATATGTAAATATCCAATATAAAATATATCTCAGTATCAAGTTCCTCAGACAAAATATAGCAAATGAATTATGCTGAGTTTCACATGTATAAAAATTAATAATAAATTGCAAATCCCATTTTTTTATTATTTTACTAAAAATATAATATAATATTGAACCATAACATATATGACATTGAGAGGGTGTGGAGGATGCCTTAAAATTGTTTCTTCTTGGTTAAGAGCTTGTCTTCTTCAGACGTAAGGAAACAGACTAAAGGCAACAGGCTAAAGGCCCAAGACCCAAGGCATCTAGTAGGAGTGAAAGTCTGCCACCTTACGGAACACCAATGGGTTATTTCAGGTGGCGTGATTTTCTTTGATTAATAGTGGGTTATTGCAGGTGATGAGCCTCATCATTGGGTAATTATATGGGCCTTAATTCACCTCATAGATTAGTCAAATCAACTCTTCGCACAACTTATTACATGTTTTGATTATATTTTGTTTAATGAGATGAATCAAAGTGATATAGTATTCCTAGTGGACTAATATACATTGAATGCAGGTTTGGAAGAGAAAATCAAGGAATTTTGGCAAGACTAAGGTTTGAAATTTGAATGGGACAAGGGAGAGAGATTGTAGGAGGTAAATCCTCCTCATTTACTCCTCCCCCATTAAAATATTCCTCCATTAATCACACTAGCTCAGAGTGCAAGCAGCTAGGTTATGAAGATCAAAAGGCAACTGAGCAAGTGATAGACAAAGAGTTAGTTCATCGTGAGTTTGGGAGCTGAGCCTCCCTAGATTTAAGGAACTCGTTGGGATTCAAAATTTTCTTGTAAAAACATTGGTTATTTTCGAGCTCCAGACTTGTGGAAGACATTTATGTAATTTTCTGTGTTGATAATGAAAATGAGATTTTTCTCTATCTAGCACTGAGTTAACTTAGAGGGCTAAAGCTCTTGGGCTAGGGCCCAACCCTAGCAACAAAGGCTCCTCTTCTTGTATATGTATGCTTGGCTTAGTTTCATAGATTCATGGTTAAACTGTCTCTAGAAGTATTTCATTGCAAAGTATTGTGGATTTGATTAGTTATTTATTTGTTTGCTTCCATTTGTGCTTTACTTCAGTAGCAGGTTAGAAGGGATAAAAGGAGCACCCAAAGATGTTAGCAGGTGTCTTGGCCTCACCTCTCCTCCAGGGATCATGATTTGAGGGAAAGACCCTTATGCAACCCCAAAAAGACAGATTTCCATTTTCTCATAAGATTTAGAGTTTACTGTACTTGAATGAGCATTTGATAATTTTTGCAAGTGTAGGATTTAATTTCCATATCTTCCATCTTCAATATTACAGTAGATCTCATCCATGATTCCATTTTATTCAGAAATTTTGCTTATGCATGAAGTAGACAGCTAGTTCATTAAATTCTATTTTCTAGCTTGTTATAATTCTTCTTGTTTACATGACTTTTTGGCAATTATAAATGTTTGATGCAGAGCAGGTGCTTTAGAAATCTAAAGGGATCTCATAGCAGGAAACCATGTTCCAACTTCATCCATCCATAATCATTCCTTGCTTTCACCAAGATCTTCACTAATCTCATCATTTTACATAGAAATTCCTCCAAGCATGTTGAGTGAATCCAACCATCTCCTAACCTTGGTTTTGAGTTCTGAGTGATCCTAGGGATTTTCTCACTCCACTCAACCCATCCACCACCTTCCCTAAGCCCTCCATCACCTCCAACAACCATCATTTTTCTCTTGGCTATATCCTATAGAAATATAGGGAATCCTGTAGGTTTCTAGTACATCCTGTAAGTTTTTCTTGTAATGTCTTGTTTTAAGGCCGAATTGAGGGAAAAACTCTATGAAGCCACACTAGCTCACCCAAGGGTCTCCCAAACCTTCCAAACATATCCTAAACCTCCCAACCATTCACCGGCATCACTAAGCCACCTGCCACATCACTAAATGAGATTAGAGTTTAGAATTGATTTTTCTAGAAAAAGAATAAAAAGAATAAAACAAATATGTTTTAGTCATTTACATGCACAGTAGTAATGCTTGATGTCTTGAATTTCCATGCTTTTGATAGTAGCATTTCATATATGTTGGCTTGGCATTCTTGTAAAGTGTTATCGCCTAGAACTGCAGTCACATGTACATAATGTTGTCCAAAAAATTTCATTGTCAAAAATGGGTGTCAAATGGTTGTTGTCCTATGTTTGTTACTTAGGGATCATGTTTTAGAAAGATATTGATGTGATCATTTTCAAATACCGTTAGTCATCCTCCATCATGATTGTATAAGGCATGTCTTATCTTGTTTACGTCACTGGTCCTTTTCACATTTCCGCAGCGCAGTTTTATTGGCTGATTTTGCAGTGCAATGATATTTTAGCTTTTTCGCAGCATGTCAGTAACCAGCCATTTCGTAGCGCATTTTGTTAATTTATAACTATCTGCGCTACGAAATCGCGGATTCGGGGATTTTGCAGCACATATTCTTGAAATGTCATGTCTGGGGGGATGAGTCATTGTGTCCGTCCGTTTATTGTCAGTTGGCATCCTTTCCAAGCGATTATGAGCCATCATTCCACCAATAGGTTCATAGCCACGTGCATAGAAATCATTCAAATGGTTTTGTAATGCATGGTAGGGTTATGATGTTTGTTAATGATGCATGAACTGACCCGTTTGTATGATAAGACTGTTAAATTGCAAAGGAGCCCGAGTTTCTTCTTTAAAAGAACCTGATTGCAAGTGAGCCTGCGTTCCAAAATTTGAATTTGCCATTTGAGTTGAAGCTAGTGGTGTTTCTCTGTGCGAAAGATTTTAAAGTGAAATGGAGAAAAAGGGGCATCGGTTTGGAAGATGTCAAAGAACAGAACCTGAGGGATTGGATCTTACATTAAGAGATGAAGGTGTAAGAAAAGCTTTTAAGGATGCTGGTTGCTGGAGATTTTGTGAGAAGCTGTAGGGTGGGCATGCTGAGGTAACAAAAGCATTTGCCATGAATTTTACAGGTTTAAGTTCTAAAGTGTCTATGTTAGAATTCCCAGTATCTCCAGAGGCTATTGCTAATGTGACTGAGATTCTGAGAGGAGGGAAGGAGTGGTTTAAAAACTTCAAATTTGATATGAACCCCTACAAGGAATTCTTGAAGGAGCCTTATGTGAATGAAGATCTTACAAAGGCTGTGCCAAGAAATTATGTGAAGGAACACTATGCACTTCTCCTTACATGTACTCAAAAGTATTTAACATGTGATGGGAGATATAATAAAGTTTACTCCTATCATTTTAAGCTGTTGCTGCATTTTACAGGCAAAGCATCTATAGATATCCCATTATACTTGTTTCGTAGCCTCAGCAAGATGTGTGATAAAATTCAATTGAAGAAGGATAACTGTGAGACATCACTGTTTCATCATGGTTTAGTGAAACTGTTAGTGTTGGATGGTCTTCAGAAAATTGGTAAGGATTGGAATTCCTTTATCTTTATGGCTGGCTTCCAGAGTAAGACAGGCCTCACCCCAGTGCCTGTTAGGGAAAGTGAAGAGTCAATTGAGGAACCTACTCTTGCTGAGCTTAGAAAGGAGGTAAAAGATAAGAAGAAGACCAAGACCAAATTGAAGAAATCAGTGAAGCCATTGGTTATCAAAGAGCCACCTCAACCATCATCAAAAGAGAAGGTCAAGCACAAGAAAGATGCACCTGAATCAAGTGGGGCTGAAAAGGTATCAAGAGTAAAGACCAGAAGTCAATTAAGCAAGGAGAAGGGTAAATCAGTAGCTGTTGAGGAAAGTCCAATATCAAATGCTAGTTTGAGTGATTTGCTTGAGGCTATTGAGTTTGAACAGTTTCAACCAGTACATATTGAGCCAATGCACATTGACTTAACTCAATCATCACCAGAGAGCACTAAAAAATCAAAGGCTTCGAAGAGGTTAAGGTTTGATGAACCTGGTAAAGAGTTTGTGTTCAAACCACGAAGGCCAGTTACAAGGAAACAAATTAAAGAGGCCGAGAAAGTGCATGAAGAAGGGGTAGCTGTAAAGATGCCTAGAACAGAGGTAACTGAACAACTGCCCAAAACAGAGGAGGCAGAGAAAATAAAGAAAAAACCTTTTACAAGAAAGCAAGCAAGAGAAATTGAGAAACAATCTAGAACAGAGGAAGCAAAAGAAATCAAGAAAAAAGGTTCAAATAAAAAAATCATCATTTCTCAAGAAGGAAATACTACATATACAAAGGACTAGTGGGAGGCAACTGAAAGAGAAATGACTGAGATGGAGAGGGCCGTAGCTGAAATCGCAGCCATGGAAAAGGAGGTTGCAAAATTGAAAGCACAGCTAAATAAATTAGCTGCTAAATGAAATTGCTGATTCTGAGTAAGGTGCCTTTCTAAGTTTTGATCAATTTTGTTTAAGCTCCATCATTTTGAAGACATCTAGGTCCCTAACACTTGTAGAAGAGGTCTGAAGAAGTCATGATTTTAAGCAAAAGACGCTTCAAGGCAAATACACTCTGTTTTAGCAAAAACAACAGTTTCGTAGCGCGCTACGAAACTGCTGTAGGTGCTTTTTTATGAGAAAAATGAGCAGTTTAATGGTGAGGTCAGTAGATTTTTGAAGGAAACGCCTAAGAAACATAAGGGATATCACTTAAGGCTATCCTAGCTATTCAGAGGATGACAAGTGTGCCTTTTTGTAAAGGTAAAATTTTTGTCTCAAGTTAAACTTTTGTAAAGGTACTTTATGACCAATTAGGGTTTAGCAGAAATGGCATACGAGGAGTATTGTCTTGGTTTATACACATGGCTATCAATGAAGCTTCCAACGCATCTGAAATATGGTGATGCTCATAAATTTTGGGGTATTAAAGAACTAGGTCATGTTGCTTAGTTTTCGAAGGATGGTAGGAGACAGGGACCGGAAAAACAGGGGTTTTGATCCTAGTGATAAATGATCCATCGGCGCCTTCAGGAATCCAAAGTCAGCCTGTTCTTTGCACCTGTAGCTCAGTCATCTCAGCCTAACCAAAAGTAGACA
>APFE030086796.1:0-11237 GCA_000404065.3 Pinus taeda
TTTTTTTTTGGACCCTATATTAGGTTGGGCGAACCTACCTATGGTTTTTTCGGTCCATGGTTTTGGACGCGATGATTTTTCGGTCCATGGTATTGGATGCTTCGGCATGTATAAATATGTATTGTAACATTGAAATGATTATAATGAAAAATCAAGCTGGTAGTCTCGGTTTTGGGATCCAGTGGGAAATCTTTGTGTATATGTGTTTTATGTGTTATGCTCTCACATTTTTATTTTTCCTGTGATTTAGAATTCATATGTAGGTAATTTCTGTACGGGATTAAAACCTACACTGACCAGAGGATTTACTCACCTGATAAAAAAAAGGGGTTCCCTACCATTGGGACAAAGTTGCTCAGAAAGTGTTTGATTCCCTAAAAGATGCATTGGTTTGGGGATCTCTTCTATATCCTCCTAATTATTGGCACAACTACTTCCTATATCTTGTTGCTGCCATTTCTACTATAACAATGGTATTGGTTTAAGAAGATGATATAGGGATTTAACATCCCATCTTTTATTTGAGCTAGAATCTTAATGATACCAAGATCTAATATTCTCACACAGAAAAGTTAGCTTTGGTGGCCATTCAAGCCGTCAAAAGATATCACCATTACATATTTCTTTGGAAAACTATGGCCATTTCAAATTGCAACTTTATGACATAAATTTGGTCACGTTAATTGTTGGTGGGCAAGCAATAGAAATGGATTGTCATCATACAAGAATTTGACTTGGATTTAATCAAATCCAAGTGGAATAAATCCTTGGTTTTCGCCAAACTAATGTGTGATATTCCTTCCTCTCATTCAAAATCTAGATCTAAATATTCCATTCCCTACGAGTCTCTATTTCTGATCTCGTCTGACCCATGGTATGGATATTTCCTTATTTATTTCCAAACCCAGACTTTCCAATCTAATACCTCTCATTTTGATCAGTAAAATACCTATTACCAAGCCTGAAATTACATCATTATCGGTGAAAAGCTTTACCATCGTGGTATTGACACAGTTCTATAAAGGTGCCTCACACTTAAGGAGGCCGAGAAAGAATTGATCGAATGCTACTTGGGGGCATGTAGCAGACATCTATCTAGTTATGCTACCACCTAGAAAATTTTATCTGCTGGTTACTTCTGCCCCACCATCTTTCGCGACTGCATTCTCACTGTCTACAAATGTTATGCATGCCAAATATATGATCGTAAGGCCCATGCTCAACCTTCTCTACTGCATCCCATTATCGCAATTGGTCACTTTGTGAAATGGGGGATCAAATTTATGACATGTAACCCTCACTCATCCGAGGGGCATGGTTATATTATAGTCGCAGCTGACTACTTTAATAAATTGGCCAAGGCAATGCCTACATTCAACAACACAAGTGAAATGGTTTCATACTTTTTTTTTCAACCATGTCATCGCGCAGTTTGGTGTTCCACAAGAAATAGTTATGGATCATGGAAAAAATTTCCAGAATCACATGATGACTAATGGTAGGCATCCACAGATCAAACTGGCTTTTATGATGCTTTATGGGCATACCAAACCTCAGTCAGGATTGCTACCAGATTTACACCCTTTCAATTATTATATGGTCTATAAGTTATCCTCCCCATTGAATGTGAAATTAAATCATTGAAACTAGCTATTGAACTCCTTCCTACCACTTATGTAGAGGAGGAGTGCCTTTTACATATGACTCATTTAGATGAAACCTGATGTGACGCTGATATAGCTAATGAAGCTTATAAAAGACACATCAAGTCGCAATATGAAAAATGTGCTAAGCTTTGTGTCTTCTAATAAATTGTTTGATAAATTAAGTGTTGGAAAGTTTGAACTTATGTGGCTAGGTCCATACATTTTCAAGCGAGTCCTTGCAAAAGGGGCCTACGAGTTAGTAGATTTTGATGGAATTCCCTTAGCACGACATAGAAATAGGTTGTACCTCAAAAAATACTATGCTTAATCTTAAGTGTAGTTTCATTGTGTACATACTGTCTATAAGTGTGTTGAGTGTTTTTGCAATGTGTCTTTTCGGAGTTGTACATTGTTTTTGTTGATACCCTTTTACGTTTGGTTTACAGATGTCAACACCACATGAAATTTTCATCAATTATGTTGATGGCACCATTCGTAGTACTTATAAAAGATCTTCCTTAACATGGACTATATTATCTATGAATGGCTACTTGGATATTTTGCAAGGGATTTGTATTGGTCATTCCACCAACAACATCGCTGAGTATTACGCAGTGGTCGAGCTAGTGTCTAATGACATTGCACATGGTATTTTCCATTTAGTTGTCATACTTGATTCATAACTCGTAGTACTACAACTTGCTAGTGTATATTCAGTTAGAAGTTCCACCAACTTACACATGGTTTTAAAGTTCGCCTTCTAGAAATACATTTTGATTTCATACAACAGAACACATTTCTAGAAATCTAAAAACATTGGTAGATGCCCTAGCTAATTATGTGTTATATAGACATTTGCAACAAATGTAATTAATTTTAAATTCACATCACGTCATATTAGAAGTACAATAGAAACCCAAATTTTTTTAATATATATATACATATATATATATATATATATATAATAAAGTTTGGTTTTACAATGTGGCTACATCACCCATATGAAAAACTACATGCTATATCTAAGAATATAAATGAAAGGTGCTCATGATAGAATGACACTACATGAGCCATGTTGCACAGTAGTTTACCAAGATGACTAGGCCCTTCTATAATGTATCGTTGTAGTTGCATTAGGAATTTGGTAAACTGTGGTTTCCTCAATTCCATGTGTCAACCCTTCCATGTGGTGCTCTATCTCTAATAGAACCTATGCTACATCTGGATCTCGTAGCATATCCCATCCTATCACAATGACTTGTGATGGTTATACTCCCTCCTCGTATTGTAATTTCTCCACATGACAAAGATATGAAGAACTGACAGGCCGAACTAGTTCCACATCTACATGAAACATCAATAGTTTATTCTCAGAAACATTGAAAAAATTAAAAGGTCAATTTTTTTACTTGAAGCACCCCATTCCTCACCCTCAGGAAGCACGAGCTCATGGACATCAAGAAAATCCATTTCTATGTAAGGGTAGTCATTGATCATAATAAACTCTCTGCCCAACCATCCAAAGAAGGCTGGCGAGAAACTGATCGTTGATGACCCTACATGTCGGGACATGTGATCTATCCACGTCCTTGTCTGTGGCACCCTCAGATCAATAAGATTGAGTATAATCTGTTGACGCTGAAGTAATACAACCCATTATAGGACAAAGGAAACTAAGATTGACTCATATCCAATGTTTGTTAGTTTTCCTTCCTTTTCTTTAGATAGTTTTTCTTTCATATTGACCAGAACCCCCTCGATCTAGTTAGTTTTTCTTTCATATTGACCAGAACCCCCTTGATCTAGTTGAAGAGTGTTTCCTTTAGACACTCCAATCCATATTGCATGTATGATATTCTTGCCACATGCAATGTTGAGCTACCTGCCAATATTGCGATAATGAATAGGATCAATCTCAGGTAATTGCATCACACCTTTTATATTGATATTTCCATCCTTTGTTGGCTGGGCTTGACATCTACAATAGGTGGCAATATACTCTTTCACTGTCTCCCCACCACTTCTCTCAACTAGGAGAGATATGGGGGCAACCCTCATAGACAGTATGGTCAAAAAGCAGACGTCCTCTACCTTTATCTTGAGTAGATGTTCCCCAAACCTAAACACTTGTGCCTAAAAATCCCATGAACGAATAGGGTATTTCAACAACTCCATCCATTTCCTCATACTGGGAAGCCAAAATAATTTTAGTAATCCATGGTTCTTTACTTCCTGTATGGTAGAAAAATCATTTGCTACATTCAAATCATGTTCCTAATGTTCTCTTTCTCTCTATATGAAATCCATTTTATTCTAATGAACCCTTGAAACATCAACAAGAGATTCACCACCATCCTTTTCATGCAAAAAACATGACAAATTTTGCGGAAAAATTGTTGAACAAACTTTAGATTTACGCTCAATGCACCCCAAAAGAGCAAACCAGAGTGTTGCACTCCTACCGCGAGTGCATGAATGCTTAGGTGCAATGCACTTTTTGACCCTTTGGGCTTGACTTGGTCATAGGGAAAAAAATTGGAAGCTCAAGGCCCTCAAAAAATCAGACATTTTAATTGAAATCATAAAATGGATCCAAAAAAAGAAAGAGAATATTTTTAGTTCCTACCCGGAAGTGATGGTACTCAAAATCATCCACTGGATTGGCTGCAATCAGCTGTAGAAGATCTATAGAAAAAGTACTCAAAACTCTCACTGTTTAAGGTAAATGTGAAATGGTAAAATTGAATAGTCATTTTTGAGTACATATTGTCATATTTTTATTATTTTTATTCATATTTGATGTTTTTATCTAGTCATGATTCATTTTTACTATGAAACATGTATTTGTTTATTCCTTTTTGTTTTGTTCTAAGCAGGTCACTAGTTTTTAACAAATTTTGTTATGTTTTAAATAGGTTATTTTGACCAAGATTACACTTTTATCTCTTTTTTGGGTTGTTTAAACATACGAAAAATGAACCCCTTAGAGTCCTCTTTCAGCTATTTTTAGATTCTCAAAACATGAAAACATTTCGAGCACTTGCCTTTTTGAACTCGTAAAAGTAAATGAAAATATGTCTACTCAATAAAATTTTAACCCTTTTCCAAACTTAGATAGACTGACTACGAAAATGGAAAACCTTAGTCAAACATGGCTAAGAGATTCTCTTGAGTATTTTTTTCTACCTTTTCGGACTTGAGAGACTATTTACGAAAAGTGATATCTCAAATTTTCCGTTTCGCCTCCTTTTCAAACACTATAAACATTAAAAATATGTTGAGTTTTACCTTTGCTGGACTCGTTAAAACATCATGGAAATGATGGAATTGTCGAACAGGACATGCCTAAACCACTCCTTCTAAGGGTTCATTAAATATACTTGGAGGGGTTCATCTGAATGATGGACTTATAGATAAAGCATATGTTATCCTCCTTAAGCTTGTTAAAAAATAAGGAGGTACAGACCAATATGGTTGGGGAAATTGGGAAAACATGGTACTCCATTTGTTAATGGCAGCGAGTCACTCTTTAAAACAACACTATTCATCTTCGTGGCTATTGGGTTGGGTAATCTGCATGTATTTTGGTTATCATACCATTTTTAGAACCTTCATTTTGTTTTTCATAAATGTTTCCAACTCCATTCAGTGTCATCATTGTGTTAAAGAGAAGTCATTTAGTTGATATCCATTACAATACTCTTAAGCCTTCATTCCATGTTTTCCTTTCTTAATCTAGTTCCATATCAACATCATTATTATCATTCTATCTCAATAATCATATCCGTTTCGTGTCATTGATGGGGGATAAATCAAGGCCCTTCTGTGATGGGTTGTTTCTTATTGACATGAGCACATTATCCAATAACTTGACTTAGAAACACCCATCGGTACCTTGGTGCTTGCATACATCAATGGAAAGTTTCCTCGCTCTTGGCGACAGGTTTACATCAATGGCCCTGTTATCACCTCTGACCAATAGACCTCCTAATAAGATCAATCAACATCACATTTCCCATTTACATGATCATTTCATAAATCCTTATGCATGAATCTCTCATTCCCCAAAGTTTCTGCCTGAAACTGCATCATCTGAGCCAATTGTAAGACCAATGCACCTTGGCCTCTTGTTGGATAATGTTCACCTATAGGTTCCTCCATTGTGGACTACATTGATCACCTACAGGTTTCTCCCCTTTGCACCTACATTGGTTCTGTAAATTTGGGAAAAAGAGAGAGAATCCTGAAGCCTCCATTTCTAGAAGCTTCCAAGATCTGTTGTAACCATTTACCTGAGATAAAACATTTAGATCTTATCCTATCCTACCTTGGAGTTTCCATTCGTTATCCTTAGATCTCATCCTCCCATCAAAAGTGCATGTCAATCCCAAGATTGGTAAAAGGATAAGAACTCCCAACATATCCCACTCCTCTATATATTTACAGCCTTCCATATACAATAGGTTGGCTTTTGCAGAGTGATTCTACCGTTATGTTTTCATTGTGAGAGAGATCCTTTCATGCATTTGGGATGATTAAAGGTACAAGTCAACAACTTGGAGGAGATCTTCTACAAGATCAACACCTATTTATGGTTGTAGCTCACTCCATTTATATCAATACAAATATTTCTTTGTTTTCCTATATGTGATGTCATTATTTTATATATTAAATACGATGTTGATTAGTTGAATGAGGTAGATAGATGATGCTACATAGATTAGGTATTTCATTGGCTTGTGTTGTCTCATTGTGCAGGCTCTAGTTTTGGCTGCTAGAGCTAGGATTGGATCTCTCAAGACAAAGAAGGAGCGAAACATATGACAAATTCCAAGTAGGTTTCATACCTTCATCTACATTCAGTCCTTTATCTCTTTGTTTTTCTAGGTTAGCCACCAAACCCAGGGAAGATACTTTTGTCCATAATCGTAAATCCCACATAACAAATTGGTGACCATACTGGGGAATGGTGTATTCCCTTGGTGGTTCCTTTGTCCACTGTGTTTTATTTACCTATTTCATAGACCTTTTCTACTTTAATCAGCCAAGAGCCAACCTAGGAAGTGACTGCATTGAGTCTTTTTTGAAATTTTTGTGTCAGAAGCGTCTTTCCCAAGACCAATGCACCCTCTAGTTTGTTGATAGAGTGTTGCATCCCACCTAGGCCTTCTATATGTCTGTGTTGTAAAGAACTGGTGTCTCTTCTACACCTTCGTTGATCCATACTTTTGCACAAAATTTTCCTTGTTTTCTTTGTATTTCTTTTATCAATCTACTTCCATTTGAGCTTCCCTAAGTCTTGACCGCCTTGTGGTCCCTCTGAAGCATCCATTTGGTTCGTATTTGTGTGTGATTTCCTTTGGTATGAATTGGTTTCATTTTTTATTTGTTCTTATCATTAGGTCGCTTGTAAACTTATTTCATTTGATCATCGAGTGCTTGGATGAATTGTTGTTCTAGTCCTCATTTTGAAAAGTGCATTTGAATCAGTGATTAGACATTACATCTTACTTTTCCTCATTTTTAAAAATTAAGTGTGATGAAAAGAAAAAAAAATGCATTAGAATTTATGGTTTTTCAAGGTGTATATTGTAGTTCATGGTTGCTTGATAATCGTATATGCCTATATTACCCTCTTGTTGATTTATTTCTTTTATGTTAATAAAAATTATTTTCCAACATGGAACAACAAGATCCCCCACTTCGTCATTAATGTAGAATGAAAAATAAGCCTCCTCTCCCACCAGAGGCTACTCCTGGCCATCATCAGAGGCATAAGAACATGTAGACTACCGAATTGGGAACTTCAAGAACCACTTCTAGTCCTTCTGAATCTGATCAACTAGAAAAATATGTCCCTTTGTGTACTAAACCCGAGGTTACATCTACTTTTGTTGGAGAAACTAACACAATCGGTACTAAATTACCTGAAACTTTCTTGCTTGAGGTTATAGAACCTTTCCTTCTTAAGTTTGAAACTTTATTTCTCGAGTTCATCGAACCTGAGGAGCCTAAGTCATATTTACTTGTTACTTCAAGTATTCCATCATCTCTTCCTTTGTCTTAGACAAATCCGCCTACTATATATCTCGACACCAACAGGGAACCACTTCCACTTGGACTTGTGAGTATTGAGGAGAACCCTATGTGGACTTAATGAAAGAATGTGGACCTAGGTGGGAAGAATGATGAAATGAGGTTATAATGAATGGAGGGGGAGCAATATATGTGGATGAGGTGCTAGGACCACACAACCAAAATCAGGGTTTCCATGTAGTAACATGCCTAAAGGCCAAAGGTCAGTAAAATGGATCCCAAGGAGCTAGGGTCCATGGTTAACATCCAAAAGAGGTCTAGGGGACAAGATCACAGACCTAACCCACTCATTCCATTGAATCCCCCCATTAATCCATTCCCAATAGTTTCCATGATAAGTAAACTACAATACTCAATTACCAAATGACAAAGCATACCTTTAGGTTTCGGAGGCCCACCTTCAAACATATGATCATGAAAGATGTGTGAGGGACCACATGGTTGGTTCATGTGGTGGAGAAATGGCACAATGAGCTCGTTGGTGGCTACAAGGGGCTAATGCATGTCAGCTAAGGACCACCTTGGAGAAAACATTTCTCCTTGGGATATCACCCAAAAAATGGTGGGAACAGAACCCACCACTTATTTTTCCTATGGTCTTGGGACCACTTCACAGACATTGTTTATGATAATGGAGTCATATTCCTATACCATAGCATCAACCCATACTAGCTGCTGCACTGCTTCCTCGAAAGAGGATGGCTCAATCTCTCCAAGCTCACTCAATAGAGCCATGCATCCATTGTACCAACCCAGTAACCTCCTTTGCATGCGCTGTGACGTGGGTGCTTCACATTCTCTCCTAAATCATGCAATAATTTGTTAGCTTCCCTGGTTCACTTCCTTCCTTCTCTAAATCCTTGAGTAGTTTTCTCCACTCTCTGCTCCTTGTCTTGTGGCTTCTCCACAGCTTCATGAGGTTCTTTCTTTGGAGCTAAAATCTCTTGATGTGAATGCAACTGAAACTCCCTATCAAGATAACACCTCATTTCCTTTTCCTCATCAACCTTCACATCCTTTCGAGAAACTATAATTTTGAGGGATTGAAAGTACGCATGATAGTTTTGAGGTGTTTTGTGTAGCCAACAAATATTCCCAACTTTGCTGTCATCTCTAGATTTTTCTTTGATTCCTTGGAAACATGGCAATGAAATTATGAGCAAAAGATTTTGAAGTGTGACACATTTGGTTTCTTCCTTCACAAATATTCCTCTCATGTACTCATGTCAAGAATCTGATGAGGAATCCTGTTCTGCAAATAGACCATTATGTTACACACTTCGACCCACAAGTGTAGTGGCAGGCCTTGGTCATGCAACATTTCCCTTGTTGCTCCCACAATGTTGTTGTTCATTCTCTCAGCCACCCTATTTGGTTTTGGGTTGTGGGGTGCTGTCAATTCCCTTTAAATGCATTCCTTTTTACAAAAAAAATTAAACTCATTTGACACATACTCACCTTTGTTATCGCTCCTAAGAGCCTTCACTTTCTTGCTAGTTTCTTTCTCAACAAATCCTTTAAACTTAACAAACTTGGAGAATGTCTGGTATTTCTTCTGCATGAAGAAAATACAACAAATCATCTACAAACATAACATAATACATGTGCTTCTCAGTGGGGGCCATCAAGAAAGGTCCACAAAAATCAAAGTGATCCGTTCAAGGAATCCATGCGCTTTGCAATGATCATTGAAGGTGGATTTTGTGTACTTCCCAAAGGTACATCCTTTGCATGTATCATGTTGCTTTAGTGCTCCTTTAGGGAGGCTTGTGGTAATCTGTTGACTTATATTCAAAGTGCCATGATGCAAATGGCCAAGTCTTCTATGCCATAGTTTATCGACATCTCGACTCTGCACCTTCTCTGCCTTTGTGCTCAATGCAACATAATCTTCCACATCCAATTTGTAAAGTTTCTTCAATCAAACCCCAAAATGCTTCACTTGTCCCATGTTTATGTGCCTTAGGAATGCCTTCCCTTTTCTGAATATCACATCATAGCCATGTTCTTCCAACATCGTGATGGAAACTAGATACTTCTTCAGACTCGATACAAAAATCACATCCTTGAGCCTGAGAGGGAGCCTAACTCCCTCTGAAAAGTAACTGTACCAATATTGGTCATGTTGTACCTTTCATTATCTCCCATCTTGATGTGCATATAGAGATATTTCTCCTCCAAGTCACTAAAACATTGTTTGCTCCCCATCATGTGGAATGAGGCACCACTATCTAGATACAACCCACTTCCCATAATTATGCTTTCCAATGAGGGTGAATTCCAACTCGAATTGTGAATACAAAGCTTCACCTACTGCTCCTTCTTAGGCCTTATAGCCAACCTTATTATGTGGGCAATTTTTTGCACAGTACCTGAGTTCATGACAATGAAAGCACTTGATTTGGACAAGTCTTTCTTCTTTCTCCCTTAACCAAATTATAATTTGGATTTAGATTTCTTCACTTTCCCTTTATTTTCCTTTCCAGCCAAGGCACAATTTTCTTCATCATCACAGATAGTTCCTGGTTGGAATACTTAACTAGAATGCTTAAATTCAGATGCTTTCCACCTGGACCTGTGCAAGTGATTGATATATTTATAGATCTGGTTTTGAAATAACCCCATGAATTGTGAAATAGGAATCTCATTGTTAATATAGTTGATCCTTTTAGGTGCCAGAGTTGAAGAAGATGGTTGATTTCCCAGAGAATTCTCATAATGCTTCCATGTGATGGTGACATCTAACATCCTAGACTAGTTAGGATCAACAAGAAATCTCCTATGTAATAATTCTAAATCACCAAACTCAATGCATATTCTCCCACCTATACATATTTTCTTATATAAAAACTCTTCTAACTTCGTTCTACACAATATTGATGAAACAAAATCGCACGCTATAGGAGGAGGAAGGTACCCATGACAATTCTTCTTGTAAAATTCTTGGAAAGTTTCATAATGAAGCTAAAATTCAACATGATATCGATAAAAACACATGTCACAGATTGCATTAGGCCTAATAAACCATGGTTTCAATTTTTGAAACATCCTTACGGATATCTTCACATGGTGATTGATTTCCTAAAATTCCCTGAACAATGTCACTTCTGTCATTTCTAGCATGTGCTTAGTTTGTTCCACATACTCACCGTTAGCTATTCAATGTCATATGGCATGATTTATCCTTGGAATACCATGGGAATGGCTCTCTGAAAACTCTATCCCAAGTGCTCTGATTCCTGCTACAAGCCTGTCTTGGTAGGGTGGCATGGTGATAAGAGCCCAACAAGCAGATTCATAATTTCCAATTACTCGAACCATCAATTTGGTATGCTTGTGCAATTTTTTTCTCCATACGTGGAGCAATTTTGACATTGATGCCAACTTTTTTTGTCTTGATGTACTTGGTGCAACAATTATAGTTATAATTTCATAGTTGTTGGGTTGTGTTATATTCTTTCCACGAATAACCTACGTAGTGAACCGGGGGGTTAG
>APFE030086796.1:21609-39855 GCA_000404065.3 Pinus taeda
TTTAGACATATGGATCATGGTATATGAGTTGCAGGATGCTATTTGTGGATGATTGGTCAAGTTGGTAAAAATAGATGGACCTCTATTTTTAGACATATGGGCAGAGTCTATTTTTAGACTGCAAGGCTAAAAATAGAACAGTCGAATATTATTAGCTCTTAATAATATTTGGACTATAAACATTATCTTATTCTCTTGGAGCACTTCAGTTCGAGCTACGGATGTGGCACATGTAGCTGCCAGAAGGAAATACATGGTTTCTATGGGTTACTTGAGCTATTGCATGAAGGACTTCAGTTAGAACTTCAGTGATTGAGTTCTGTGGAGTTGGATGAGCAGTTAATGGAGTTGTGTTCAGTTTGACTTAGTTGAACTAGTTGTATTTAGTCTAACTGATCAATAGACTAAGTGATGAGTGGTGTGAATTAGTTATTAATTAATTCACTAATTATTAACTCATAAAGCAAGAGAAGAATACATCAGTTAACTCAATGCATGGATAGGTCAGTGGAGACAAGTGTTAGAGGTGAGTGAAAGGGCAAGACAGCGGTCAGTTGTGACTATAGTTGTGCATGAGATTTGCACATGCATGGATTGAGTAATGCCAATGAGGATTGCGTGGTATATCCAAGGGAAATACGAATTTGGAGCTGATTCTCATCTATTCTCATGCAGGATTGCATAGTGGAGGCAAGCAAGCAGCAGAGGAGATTTGAGCTAGTGATTGATTCAAATCTAAGCTAGTTTGTGTGTAACAGGTGGAGATAGTACTGAGTGCTTGTGAAGAATATTGTACTATGTATTGTTACATGTTCTCAATCAATATAATATATAGATAGTTTGTGGTTTTTACCGAGATTTTTTCCCCAGTGAAATACTATGTTGATATGTGTGATTGATGCTTCTATGTGCACATGCAATTGTTTCTAATTCCGCAAATTGATGATGAACGTAGAGGAGGTTACGTAGTATGCATGATTCCACAAATAGTGTATAATCAGTATAATCTCTGTGAATAAGTGTCATATTATTCATGAATTTTCTACACATTATCCATCCTTCTTGTGCAACAATACTACTGGAGTAGAGAAAGAAATTTGACTAGGTTGAATTATACTAGTCTCTAGCATTTCTGCAACCATACGTTCAATTTCACTCTTTTGTGCAAATGGATATCTGTAAGGCTTGATGTTTGGAGGAACACTTCCTGGAAAATGAATAGCATGATCATGGTCACAAATAGGTGGGAGGGCTTTGGGAGTTTCAAATACCTTGGAATGATTGTCCAATACTTTTTGGAGATCTGGAGAAATAGATGATTTCAACGTGGGAACCTCTAGTGAACATAATTGTGTAATTACGCCTCTTTGTTCTTTCTTTAGAAGCTTTTTCATTCTGTTGGAGATGATTATCTTTCCCGGTTTCCCTGTGATATCCCTTAATTCAACTTCCTTTCCTTTCGAATAAAATTTCATGAAAAGTTCTTGAAAATTAAAAGCTATTGTACCCAAGGATTATAGCCATTGGACTCCTAGTACAACATCAGCACCACCCACTGGAATGGAAAGCATTGGGCTATTCAATACATATTCTCCCATGGATAGCTTCATATTATGGCACCTTCCAGATCAATTTATGGTTACTCCACTTGCAACCATCACTTGAAACTCTGGTAGATATAGGAAGCAATTCAATTCCTTTGCTATCTTACAATGAATAAAATTATGGGTACTACACGAATCAATCAACACTATTACCTTTTTCTTTTTGATATGAACTTCTATCTTGATAGTTTGAGGAGTTGTAATTCTAGTCAATGCATTACAAGATATTGTTGGATTAATTTCTTGATGCTCGATGTGATCTTTCACTTCTTGAACCTTTTTCTTCTTGATATGTCCTTCTATCTTGAGAGTTTGAGGAGTGGTAATTCTTACCAATGATTTACAAGATATGGTTGGATTCATGTCTTCTTTCTCTAGGGTTGTTCCCTAGTGTATATCATCCTCTTTTGATGTTTTTGGATCCTTCTTTCCTCCTCTTCACAACCAATGTAAAATAGTTTCTTCCCAGCACAGTTATGACCTTTAATATATTTGTTATCACAATTGTAACAAAGCCCTTTTGCTCATTTTTCTTCCAATTATTGTGGTGTCAAACTTGTAGGTTGTGGAAGTCTAGGACAAACAACACTTCCATCTTTAGTAGACATCCTTGTTGCCATAATTTTTCCTTCCACTTTTCTTTCCAACCTGAATGCCTTCTCCAATGAATCAGGTTCCGAAAGATGAACCTCATGTTGAACGTTATCCTTTAAAGTCCCTATGGAGACATCAATCATCTGCTTCTATGGAATATCGTTTTCCCATATATTCAATTTTTGAAATTCCTCAATGTGCTCTACCATTGACCACTTTTGTTTGAGAATTATCAATTTTCTAAAGAAGGTGTTTCTCTTTGTATCCTCATAATGTGTTATCATTTCCTCTATGAAAATTGACCACGTAACAAGTGGTTTACGAGAACAAAAGCCCTTTATACCATAAAAATTTATCCGATTCTAAATATGAAGATGAAATACATACATTTTGTAACAGTTCCACCTCATGTAGATCAAAATATTGCTCCATCTATAGTATCTAATTTACCAGATCCTTGCCATCAAACTTACTCATATCACCTTTTCTTGATTTTAGGAGCTCGATCTTGAAATGACTGTAACTCTGTAATTTTAGATCTCCATGTTCTATAATTGCATCTTGCAATAGCCCTCTAAGTCCTCTTTCAAACCCCATAATTCTTATCAATATTGGATTTTGCAAGGAATAGTTATGTCAAATCTCCCACCATGGCTTGATTATAGACTAGTTCAGTAGCACGAACTTGTACGAAGTGCCACGTGTCACTGTTTCAACCTTAGGACCAGAAACAAACATTATAGTATGTTATCTTTCTGCAACTTGTGACTAAATTTCACTCTGATTCTAAAAGAGAAAGTTATGATGATTTTCCCAAGGTCACCTATTTGGGATGTAATTCGGGAGCCTGCAGAAACACTAAATTTCTTAGACTGTATCTCCGAAAATATAGCAAAACAAGATCTAAAAGTTAGGCCTAAGCTTCACCAATTTTTCGGTTCAAATGGGTTTTAATTTCAAAGTCTATAACTGTGTATCAAAATAATTATAGAGACAATTCCACCATGACCTGTTTGAGATGGAATTCTGGAGCTTTCAAAAACCCTAAATTCCTCGGATCATATCTCTGAAAATATAGCGAGATAAGATCTGAAATTTTGACCCGAGCTTCAGCAAGATTTCTTCTCAAAAGGGTTTACCTTTTAGCTTTTGAAACATCACAGAAAAATAATTATAGTGAAAATTCCATGATGACCTGTTTGGAGCAACAAAACCCTAGAATCCAAAGCTCTGATACCAAATGTTATGAAACTAGCTCACAAAAAGATAGAAAATAAATATCAACACCATACAAATAAGTGTCTTCAAGAGGGAAACCTCCTTTACATTACACAAATGAACAATTCTTGGATGATACAAATGACAATACCTCCTTTCTATATATAGGACTCTAAGGGTTTCATAATGTAATTAGAGCCGACATAATAATAATAATGTAAGGGCACAACAATAACAATAGTGGGCTTCTATGGGGCATAATAATAACAATATGGGGACCGCATGGGCACAAAAATATAATAAACGGGTTTCAGTAATAATAATAAGGGGTTGCACTACTAGTAGAGGGACCTAACACATATGGTGAGCCTTGCTCTTCTAGGACTTTCCAAGAGTTGGCATAGTTATCAAGACTTTGTCAATGGGAGGGAGAAGCTGCCAAATTGGGAATGACTGTGGTCGGATTTGGTACAAGAGGAGTTTCAAAGGAACACCAGAGATGATATCTCTTCCTTCCCATAACCCAAGCCTACAAATTCTTATCTTGGTACAACCTCCAATGGCTGGATGACTCCTTTGCCATTCATGCCAAGTCCACCACCTCTATACCCCATTTTTTTGAGGATCTTCATGCGAACATTAGTTTTGTATTGAGAGACAAAAGAACATGAAGTAACATCATATACCTTGGTTTGAGATGCAACATTCATCATTTAAACCTTTTTAAACTTAGCAAATAACTCCTCCTTGACTCGTAGCATCTCTTGAACCTCTTGCTTCTCCTCTTCAACTATCTGCAATAGTGTTTGCAACTCTACATTGTTGGCTTGAATGCTGTCGTTTATCTTGTGCAACACTTGTATTCTTTCAGCATGCTTCGCTCATCCACCCATCTTGCAAAGCAATAACCTAGCTCTGATACCAAATGATACAACATGGAGCCGAGCACTACTCTAACCAATGTTTACAATGTGAGGATCTTTTAATTGAATGTGGGTTATACAGGTTTAATTGAGCACATTAGTCCATCTATTATAATGCATAAACCACATAAATATAAGTAAATGAAATTAATATATCAAGAAGCACATGCAAGTAAATAAGAGAGAGACAACCAAGGTTGATAACGGAGTTCACACCTCCATCTCCAGATCTACTTCAACTGGAATGCAAATCTTCCATATTCCTTCTTTAAAGTAATCTCTCAAAGCTCTCTTACATTCAAGCTCTATGTATTTTCATTAGCTTTTCGCTATGGCTCACATAAGGAATATATATAGTTCTTCCTCACTCACTCACCAACAAAGAGCATTAATTACAAGATCCACAATTGTAGGACCTAATTACAAAGAAGGAAAAACAAGATCCCTGAAATTAGGATATCTAACTATCTGACGTTCATAATTGGGAAAAGTCTCCAAAATCACTTAACTACTCCTTATCCATGCCCTTGATTCTATCAACCTACAATTGAGAAAAATAGAAAATTGGTGTTAGGTGGTTTCTCACGTTAAAACCAATTTCCAATTACATTAAATGAATAATATGTGAGATAAATTTCCTCTTGCCAATATCAATCATTTATATCAAAAGTGAATAATAATGCATGAGTTTAATAAAGGCCCATGAACTACATAATTAAATGCATGAGAATCTCATGAAAAACATTAATCATAAATAATGAAAAATGAATGAGGCATTTTCCCCACAAAATGTGTGAGAAATAAAAGCTCATTAACCAGAATTGCATCCACTTGAATACTTTGTCACTAATCTTCAAATCAACATGGTTCAAAGTAAAAATATCTTTCACATGCAGAGATCCTTTCGGGCCATTAAATTACTTTATGTTATGTTAAATAGTTATATAACTATGTTATGTTATAAACAATATATATGGAACTATAATATATAGCTATATGATGTTATGACTCTATAATAGTTAATAATATATAGTTATATTTATAATTATATAGTAATATAGTTATGAACTATAATTATATGTACGTGATATGTTATGTTATATGTGTGCGTGTATGAGAGAGTGATGTTAAATAACTTTATGTTATGTTCAATAATTATAGAACTATGTTATGCTATAAAGAACATATATAGAACTATAATATATTGTTTTTGTTAAGATAAAGTAGGACCTTTGTTTTTCTATTTAACCAGGTAGAAATAAGTATAAGCGTTTGATGGCCTCAACCCACCCCGACAGGAAACTGGGTTTGTTGGCCACCTTAAGTCTTTATAAGACGACCAGTAGCAAAAAAGAATAAGTCTACATATCCATGCTAAATAAACGTTGCTGCCAAAATTACTAAGCTGATTTCCTATCGACATTAGAAACCATAAACAGAAAAAAGGAGAGCTTGTTCTTAGAGAACTAACAAGGAAACCATTTTCACAACAAGAATGATTAATCTACCATGATTTCAGGTGGAGTGTCTTCGTCTTTTGTCACTGGAACTAGCTTCTTCAGCTGTTGTTGAATCTCCTCCAACTTACTATCCTGCATGAGCATAGTAATCTAGAGATTTTTCGTTTATCACCTTAAATTGGGTATGCCTTAAGCCATCTATGCCATTTGCATTGCCACCTACTCCATTGCCTTTGTAGTAATTGCTTCAACACCCAATCTACATGTAAGGCCTGCTTGTATAAGAACAAGCGACCCCTAGTGTTGCCTGGGTAAGGGATCAGGTTACCCTAGTCTTCCATCTCTAGTTTCGAGTCTTCCTGCATCGCATTTACTTCTAGTTCTTCAATTAGCCTATGGATATCAGCGTCCGTTCCTTCATTATAGGATTTTTCAGCCTCCTGCACCATATGCCTCATGGTTTTCCGTCCTTGTCTCTGACAAACTGGGGAAGGGGGCCTTGATTCCCATCTGCCAGATTGCCATCTTCTTCCTCTGCCCCTACACCCTCTTCCGCGACCTGGGACCTGGGCGAGCTACCTTAATCCCCTGCCCAGCATCAAAGGTGGCGTTCCATGTAAATTCCTCACCTCCAGGCATCTTAGCTTTCTCCCCTAGATTCATTCCCTCCCCTTGCTGCTCTTTTTCAAGATTTTTGACCTTCCCCGCCCCTCCTTTCCTGAAATGAAATTGGTGAATCTACTCGTGGGTCTTCTCTTCCTCCCAAACCATCTGCTCTTCTGTCTTTGACTGCTCCTTATTTGTATCTAACCGAGAACCTTGCATGCATTTTTCTTGACCTGTTCGGCTCCCTGTCTTGCTAGATTCGACCCCAGCCTTTATCATTCTCCCTTTCACTATATTTTTTCTAATAGTAATATGGATGAACTTTACGTCCCTTTCCCTTCTCCGTCCTTCTACCATGACTAACCCTCTTCCCTTTTCCTTAATATTATTGGGAGTTGCATAGAAGGTAGTAGATGGTTTTACAAATTCATACCTGTCTTCATGACGAGTTGCAGAGAATGTCGACCAGCCTCAAACTCCCATCGTCTCCTTCCTTTGCAGCATGCTACCTTCAATTATGCCTTCTCCTATCCTTATTAATCTTTTGCCATCTACTTGACATCCCATCGTCCATTCGCCACCGTTCTTTGCACCTTCTTCCTCCACTTCTTTTTCGCCTCTATTCCTCAGGATTCTGCCTTGCTTGCAGACCGTCCCGACGTCCTGTGTGATTATAATGTTGTGGGGAGGCCTACATTGCCACATTCCTACCTTCATTATACTTCCACACATCTCCACCTCATCCACCTCGATCGAGGGCCATCTGTAACCTTTATCATGATGCTTTAATCTCATTAGTATCCCGAGTAATGATTAAATTGAGGGTCTTCCATTGTGGCTTTTCCAAATGAGTTGGCCATATAATGTCTACTTTTCCATCTTGTTCATTACAACCCCAGTTAGCTAGGAAGTCTGCTGCTTTATTGTTGTCCCTTCTAATGTGGTTAATGATCTTGTAGTCAATGCATTTCATGATATTTGCTAGGTCTTGAGTTAGTTTGACCATCCTCCAACTCTTCGCTACTTCTTCCCAATCCTTCCCATTATTCAATTTCTTGAGCATTTCTATTACTAGATTAGAGTCTCCTTCAATTTCCAACTTGGTATACCCGTTTCTGATTGCTATTTTAATCCCTTGGTAAAATTCTATCAACTCAACTTCATTATTGCTCATTATACCCCCCCATCAACATAAGCCCATATGTTCCATCCTTGATTATCTCTAAAAATGCCTCTGAATCGTGTTGGCCATGGGTTTCCTTTAGAAGCCCCATCAAAATTTAGTTTTATGAAGTCTTCGCGAGGACATTTGAACTTAGTTGGGCTCTGGTTATGAGTGTTTTGATTTCTTTTATTTTGAGGATAAACCATGCCATACTCCAGATTTAAACTAGTTAGGATTCGGCCTTCTTCTCGAGTTGTTTTCTAGTCTTCTTCCTCCTAGGCTTTCGTTAGGATGGTCTCTCTTATACGTTTTTGGGTTCACTTCCAAATCAGCTCTGGAGGGTTGTCTTTGTCTTGAAATATTCTTTGGTTTCTCTCTTTCCATATTAGCCAGATCTTAAACCCCATTGCTAGACTCTAGGCTCTCTTAACCACAAAGCTTGAGAATTGACCTTTCCCCCATTGGAAAATTGTTTGTTTAATATCGTGGGCATCCCCGTTTCTCTTCCCAAAAAGGTTCCTCACTTCCTCCCATTGTTGTTGGGAAATATGACATGAGTTCAAGAGATGTTCCTACATTTCTTTGTCTTGTTTGTAGAGGCTACATCTAGGAGGTCCATGGAATCCTTGCTTTTGTATCTGATCCTTGGTCAAGATTCATCCTTTTCCTACTAACCAGGTGAACAAGGTTACCTTTGGCCACCAATTGTTCTACCATATTTGTTTCCACACGAGTGCATCCTCTTCTTGCTCCTGTTGGGTGGTTAGGTAATAGGCTTCCCTTATTGTGAAAATTCCCTTTGTGGATCTACCCCATCAAAGTATATCCGGGCCTGTTCTAATTTTAATTCTTCTTGATTCTAGTTCCTTTACAAGTAGTGCTTTCTGTTAAAGATTAATATTGTTGTCCCATTCTTCCAGATTTCTCTAAGTTTGTCGGGTCTCATCTTACCTTTCTTCTTTCCAATATTCACTAACATAATTTAACCCCTCTGTTGTAGCCTTTTGGTATTTATTTTGCAGGGCTTGTGTCTCTATCATTCTCTCTCTTTGTTGCCAAGCTTCCTCCCAAAATTTGGCTACATTTCCATTCCTTATTTCCCAGAATGCATGTTTGCCTATAATATCTCTATTTTGACTAGCCAGCTCCCATATTGTGGATCACTTTGGAACTTCCTCCAGTCTAAGAATGCCTTCAGAAGTTGAGGGCATATTGTATTTTTGGGTCCATATCTTTTTCCATAGATCTTCTCCACCCCTCATCCATCTCCACCACAGCTTCGCTCCTAGAACCTAGTTCAACATATACGGGTCCCTAGGACCTGGTCCCCCTTCTTCTTTATTCTTTATTAGGCCTTTCCATGATATTAATGCCCATTTCCTTTATTGTTTTAGACCTCCCTAGATGATTTTTCTGAAAAATTCTGTCATTTTTGTGCATACTCCTTTGGGGACCGCCATTGCCGAGAGAGGGTAGATAGGAATTCCTTGAAGAATCAATTTAAGAAGCACTAGTCTCCCCGCTATGTTCAGGGATCGGAAGGACCAATTAGCAAATCTATTCTTGAGTTTCTCCGGGGTTTGCTGCCAGTTTGCTATCCTCAGAGGGTTTAATGCTAGTTGATTTCCCAAGTATTTTTGTAGGTAATTCTCTAGAGCGAAAACCTAGAATCCTGGTTAGGTGGGCTTTGACTCCTTCTGGTGTATTGAAGAGGAAAGTGCATGATTTGTCCTTGTTGATTTCTATGCCTAATGCTTCCATGAAGAGGTCCAAGATCCGTTTTACCCTCTTAACTTCTCTTAGTGAGACAACACAGAAAAGCATAATGTCATCAACAAACTGCTGATGAGTAATTGGTAAGTTGTGTCCCCATGGCCTCAATCCTTTGATTTTTCTTTCCCTCAATTATTTTTTGAAGTACCGTCCAAGTCCTTCCAATACTATGATGAATAAGAAAGGAGATAAAGGGTCCCCTTGTCGTAGACCTCTTGTGGCATTGAAAGTCGAGGTTGGTGAACCGTTTAAGAGAATGGAGAAATTGGGGGTGGATATCATATCATAGATCCAGTTTACCCATCTATTTCAAAAGCCAAAATCCATTGAAATTTTTTTGAGGTAATTCCAATTTAGATGATCATACACCTCTGAGAGGTCCAGTTTTATCATCATTCCTATTTCCTTTTCTTGTTTCAAAGAATGAATCACTTCCTAACATACCACCAAGTCGTCTAGAATTTGTCTCCCTTCTACAAACCCAGTTTGTTCCAGGGAGATTATACTAGATAAAATTGGTTTCAATCTCTTAGCCATTAGAGTAGCAATAATCTTATATGTTAAATTACAAAGAGAAATAGGATGAAAACCTTGAGCAGTTTCCGAGTGAGCAGATTTAGAATAAGAGATAAAAGAGTAGAGTTTAGACCAGGCCATACCTTCTAGTGTCTACGTGATTCCTCTACCACCTGCAGGATGTCTTGCCCTAAAAAGTGCCAGCCTGCTTGGTAAAATTCCACTGTAAATCCATCTGGTCCTGGAGCTTTGTTCTTTTCATCCCTTTCACTATTTCCTCCACTTCCTCCAGGGTTGTTGCCCTCATCAGAGCTAAGTTCTGGTCTCTAGTGATCATTCCTGGGATTTCATTGCATACCCTTCCTATAGCTTCTTCTCTATCCTCTTGAGTTTCAGTAAGGATTTCTTTAAAGTATTAGACTAAAGCCTGTTCCATTTCTTCATGCTGGGTTATATGTTGCCCTTCCTCGTTTCTTATGAAAAAAAATTATATTCCTTTGTCAGTGCTGGATCATTGCTTGGTGAAAGAACTTCGTATTACTTTCTCCTTCACGAAGCCAATTTATTCAAGACTTTTTCTTCCATAATATTTCTTCTTGTTTTCTCCGTTCCTCAAGTTGGCTTATCACTATTCCTTCTTCTCTGCTTTTTTCCTCACTTCGGCCTTCTGTTATAATTTCTTATTGTAGCACTCTCATGTTTTTCTCTAAATGCTATTGTTACATGAATATATTCCCAAATTGATCTTTGTTCCATTTTTTTTTATTTCTTCTCTAAGTTATTTTAATTTTAGTTGGAAGTTCTGCATCTTGCTTCGTCCTCTTTGTTGGCTCTGAGTCCACCATTCCTCCACCTTTGGCATGAACTGTTGATTCCTAAGCCATAATGCTTAAAACCTAAAAGGGCATCTTTTTGGGTTCGACTTAATGTCAATTTCTAGCCTGATAGGCCAGTGATCTGAGCCCATTGCTGGAAGGATCATTGTTTCCATAATTATATCTCTATTTATAATTTGCTTCGATATTAAAAATTTGTCAAGTCTCGATGCAATTTGATTTTTGCCCCCTCTTCTATTGTTCCATGTATTGATCCCATTTATTGTAGGAATATCTACCAATATTTGCTCCGATATCATATCACCAAAGGCTTCCATGTCTTGGTCTATTCTTCTTGTTCCTCCTCATGTTTCCACTGTGGTTGTAATCATGCTAAAGTTCCCACCTACAATCCACGACATATTCGAGAACCTTCGAATTGTTTTCATATTTTGAAGAAAACTTTTGTGCTCACTTGATAAATGAGAGCCATATACTCCTGTAAGGAGTATCCATTCCGATGAACCTATCATTCTAAAGGTTCCTGAAAGAATTCGAGGGAAGCTTACCCAATTTTCGAATTGAACTTCCTCAAGATTCCATAAGACTGCTAGCCCTCCTGCAGTACCTGTCGCATCCTGACCCAATGTCTCATAGTGAGTATTGAATCTTCTCATTATTTCTTCCATTTTCTAAGTACTAATCTTATTTTCTTGAATTATCATTATACTATGTTTATATTTCTTCAACTTATCCCTCAGATATCTCTATTTTCCCCTGTTATTGAGAGCTCTGATATTCTAGCCTCTGATTATCATTTTAATATTTTTGATGGTTGTTGAAATACCTGTGGGAGAGGCATAAATCTTCCCGAATTAACCAGCATCTCTCCTACCACTTGGATGGTTTCACTCATTGGACGTCTACCTCTTTTTCTTCCGCCTTTGTCAGTACTGCTGGTTCCAATACTCTGAGACCCTTGCACTCCTAGTTGTTCTGGTTGGCTTGCTGAAAGTATTCCTACCTTTTCCTTGTATTTTTGGAACATCTCTTTATATAATTGCTTTTGTTCCTCTGGTATAAATCTTTCATCTAGATTCCTCCATTCCTGTAACAGTCTCCTCATTATTCATTCCTCTTCACTTCCTCTATCTTTCTGAGGATCTACGTCCATTTGGGTTTGGTGAATTAGCAAGTCCATGTTTTCCTCTACCCCTCCTTGTTCTATGTTTATCTGGATTGTGTCCTATTCTTTTGTTTCATTTGATAGTTCCATAGGTTCCTCCTCACTATCTTCCTTTTCTATCCCCATTTCCTCTTCTTGAAGGGCTTTAAACTTGTTTTGATTTTCCAATGGCATTGTTTTGACAGGTGGTTGCTGCAGGAGCATTCCTTTTACAGATTTTTTTCTCGTGGGACTTCTTTAAAACCCTCTTCCATCCCGTCGGTTACCTCTATTGTCTTCTTATCTTCTTTCTTTTTAGTTGATTCCTCTACAGTATTTAACGTGCATTGCTTGAAGAGGTGGCCATAGTCATGGCATCTTCTACAGCGAAATGGAATTTGTTCGTAATCCACTGGTTGCTGCCAAAGCTCGTCATGGTATTCTAACTCTATAAACTCTGGCAGTGGCTCTATTATATTCATGTATACACATATCCTTACATAGGATGTGTATTTCCCTCTCTTGGTAGTCTACACTACTTTGACAAATGTCTCGATTGTATTACCTATTCCTTCTAGGATCTCTGGGTCCCAAAACTGCATTGGTAGTCCGAACAGTCTGATCCAAATAGGTGTTGCTAACATTTTACTCTTTTCTGGATTATAGTAGTCCTCCCAGTGCCGCATGAATAGACCAGCATTGTTCACGAAGTAGGGTCCTCCCTCAAAGATCCTTTCCTTATCCTCCAAATTTGAGAATATAACTGTAAAAAAACCCTTTGCCCCCAATTTTAGATCTATATGCCCCTTAGGTTTCCACCTCAGTTGTATCCATTTAGACAAATCCTTTTTCGACAGCCAAAACCCTACAAATTTATAAATTAAAGAATGATCTCTCATATAGCTTCTGTATTCTTCGAGTTTATTGTTCAGCATTACGAACCTGGGTTTTTTTAATGCCCTCAGTAGACACTTGCCGCTTAATCCCGCTTGCCATCAGGTCCCCATTACCAAGGATCTCTGTTGTTTTTCCTTAGACTGCATTGCACTCCATTTCTACTTGACTCCCCTGTTGTTATATTTTTGTAGGAGGGGATCTCTCCCCTCCCCGCTTCAGTTGCCATTTCACTATCATATCCCTCTATTTTTTACTCCTACCCTTCACCTATATCTACAATCCTTGATTTGATCGAGTGCTAGAGGAACAGTTCTTCCTGACCCGGGCTTCATTTCCAATCTGCTCGTATCAGTTCAACCGCAAACCCTAACCCTCCATAAACCCTCGCCACATCTTCTCCTTCATCTCCTTTCTTCCCGAGCTGAAAAAAATCACTTTCCTATAGAACTATAATATATAACAATATGATATTCTATTGATTTCCAATGATATTTGATTGCTTGCACTAAATGCATTGATTTCAGTGTAGATGGTGATTTCTAATCCTATTTGATTTCTTGCACTAGATGCATTGATTTCAATGTAGATTTTGATTTCCAATTATATTTGATTTCTTACACTTGATGCATTTATTTCAATGTAGATGATTTCTAATCCTATTTGATTTCTTGCACTAAATGAATTTATTTCAATGTAGATGGTGATCTCTAATCCTATTTGATTGTTTGCACTAGATACATTGATTTTAGTGTAGATGCTAGTTTCTAATCCTATTTTCTTACTTGCACTAGATGCGTTGATTTGAATGTAGATGTTGAATTCTAATCTTATTTGATTGATTGCACTAGATGCATTGATTTTAGTGTAGATGTTATTTTATAATCTTATTTTATTTCTTACATTAGATGCATTGGTTTCATTGTAAATGTTGATTTTCGATTTGATGTAATTGGATATATGATGGTAAGTTAATTTTGAAGTGCTTGGATTAACAATGTGCATTGATTTCAGTGTAAGCACAAAAAATATTGACAATGTACATTGATTTTTGTGTTATAGTAATTCAACCTATTAATATTTGAGAGCAAGAGAGACAAGGTATGATTTTTACTACAACAACATGAGCTAAATATTTAAATGGTTTATGATTTCAAATTTCCTTTTCATATAATCAATATGAAAATATGACAAAACTGACAAGGGCGAAGATAAGAGTAGTAGAAGAAAATAGTTTGAGATTGATCACAATGAAGACAATTTTTAATTGACTACATTATTATTATTCACATTTTCTATCATTCAACACTATTACATTGTCACTTTGCATTCAAAATTTTTATTTCATCATTAAATTTACTAACAATATTTATCATCTCAACAAACTGAGGTAAATAAGCAAATTTAAAGTTAAAATGACTAGATTAATCTCAGACACATTTAGCATATTTAAAATTATTATATTAATATTAGATGTATTTGCATATTCTTGATAAAATTAATCATATCTTCGATAATTTTTCCTTGGTTGCACATGTCTGAAACTAGCCTAGATCCATCTTAACTCCAGACCTATCATGAACCAAGAGGGATCAAATCTCTCGAGGTGCAAACCTTTCCTCAAGTTCTGCACTAAAAAAAGAGGTTTTCATCTCGCGATATTTGATCTATCTTGGTGCATGATAGATTTGGAATTAAGATGGATATAGGATGGTTATATAGTTATATTATGAACTATAGCTATAGTTATCTTGTAAACATGCTCTCTCTCTCTCTCTCTCTATATATATATATATATATCTATATATATATAAGAGAGAGAGAGAGAGAGAGTTACATATGTTAAATAATTTATCTTATGTTAAATAGTAATAAACTATGTTATGTTTATAATATATAGAGTTAAATATTGTATATAACTAAGTTAAATGTTTTTATATATATAATAAACATGATGTTTATATATAGATCTATACGTTATATATGTTTTAGTTATATATATAGTTAATAAATTAATTAAATACCAATTTTTCTCTTTTTAGATTTTTATTTTAAAATTAATAATTTATCTTTGAAACTAATTGTACTATATTTATTATTAAAAAATATTTAAAATATAAATTAATTTTAAAATTAAAATAATAACAAAAAAAAAAAAAAAAAAAAAAATTATTTGATAAATAAAGGTTTCACCATGAGCATACATATCCATCATGTCATTCTCAAGTTCCTAATTTACTTATTTATTGGTTATAGTTTCGTTGTTTTTGTTTGGATTTTTCTAGGGTATATTTTCGGTCAAATTTGTTGGAAATTTAAACTACATTTTAAGTAACTAAGTTTTTTTTTTTTTTAATTTATTTCACAAAATTCCTAAAGAAAAACTTTCAAACCTAAAATAATTAGAAAATATTTTTACCATTCAAAATCGGAAAATATGCATTTAATAAACAAACATGCTATCATTGAAGTAAGAAAACATTTAAGCTTAAATTATAGTTTTTTTGGTGGTTTTGAAGCATTTTCTACATTGTTTTGTGGTTTTCTAAGTTGTGTTGAAGGGGTTTTTTGATGGTTTTTTGTGCTTTTCATGGTTTTTCGTACGGGAAGTTTTTTTCCAACTTAGTTTGTTTAATTTTGTAAAAAAAAAAAAAATCAAACAAAAAGGATAGAGTACCAACCTTCGTTTGAGTCTTTGGACATTGACGAGGTTGTTGATGAAGTTGGTTGGATCACTCCATTCTCCAATCACTCAATCGATATCGAATACTCTCAGTCGAGCTCTTAATTGTCCCATAGTCTGTCTAAATGGTGAAAACGGACCACAGACAAACCTTTTAATAGAGAAAAATAGATCGATCGAGCTCTAAATCTCGGTCGATCCTTAATGCTAGATAAAGCATTAGAGTTCAACCAATCCCTAAAGTTTGATCGAAGGTTTGTTTCTAACCATCAATTGAGTTATTTTTTAGTGCTCAAGGAGCTCGAACGAACACTTAAAATTGGCTCAATCAAGCTCTATTATTTTCCACCTAAACACACTCTCTCTTGCCAAAATGTGTAACCCAACTTCATGCTATCACCCTAAAGTCGGTAATCGTCTAGTATCAGCAATAGTTGTGTACAAAGATTCTCCCATGTGAAGAAATCTTGTATTGTACTAAAAACATTCTTAAATGGAAATCAATGAGAACTGGAAGCTATGATTTTTTCCAAACTTTGTTATGTGTATTCAATTCTATTATACGTGTATATAGATTCTCCCATGTGAAGAAACCTTGGGATGTAACGAAATTTTTTCAAAAAAGAAAACAAGTGGGAATTCATGAGATAAGAAAAAGGTGTGATTTCTTAAAAGGGTTGTTGCATGTTGTCAATTCTATCGTACAATGTCATGGATGTTGTTGTTTTCTTCCATAGAAATAAATACAATGATTGTGTAGCATTCTTCCTCCGAGCGATGCTATTTTTGTCCTAATCAGCGATCATCCATCGCTCGTATTGCCAGAGCCAATGCAACATTCGTGCAAAGTGCAATAATGCAAAAATAAGCCTCTAGGCACTCAAAATACATATAAATAAATTAAATTATTAATAAAAAATTAAGATTAAATAATGTATTTTTAGATTTGTTAAAGTATGCTTAATTATTGGTCAACGATAAAACTAATTGAAGGTCAATGCATTATCAAATATGTTATAATAATAATGGAATGTTGGTAACATGCTTTTCATGAAGCTAAGTTAAATAAATCAATAATTATCACTTTGATTCAAGTAAAACTGTAAAAAAAATACTATCAAATAATTGTGAAGCGATAATGCAAAAAAAAAATATATGTCATACACACATCAATTATATATGTATTTATATTCTTTTGTATTTTAAATTACAATAAACTAGCACAACTACATTAATAAATGTTGCTGATATACATCAATAGACATCTATCAACTACATTCATGACCACGTTAGTAAATGAGGTTGATATATGCCAATAAACCTATATCAATGACATTAATAGTTATTAAGTATATGATAGAGATTTAATATTAATAGTACTTAATATATAATTATAATAGTTAGATTCTAGTAATATTATATTAATTATAATATATTAATACATTATAATTATAAATATAATAATTAATAGTATTATATTATAACTATAATATGTTAATATTATAATATTGATATTAATTAATATATAATTACAATATTAGTATTAGGTTTTAATATAAGTAATGATAACTTTAGTATTCAATTATGTAATTAAGTTTCAATTAAGATTATAACCCTATATTAAATATTTATGTTAAACCCAATATTATAAACCCAAAATTAAACTCAAGATTATAAACACAATATTATACATTATATTATAAACCCAATATTAGAAATATTAATAATAATTAATAAGGAAAGGATTGCAAGCTTCTTGCTCTCCATTTTCTTCGTGGCGGAGCAAGTCATTGCTACCAATGAGGTTGTCGCTGCCATTGTTGGAAAGCCGAGGATTGGGGTTGTTGATCCCAACATTTTTCATGACAAAGGTCACACATGGATATTGTTTTTTAATATGGTAAAATAGCCATCGAAACATAGATGGGGGACCTTAGTTAAAGAGGGAAAATGAAACTCGCGGATGTTAATCACTCTCCCTGGATGGTTAATTTTGAATCATAGCCATTTAAGTAAGATATAGGCTAAGTGTTTTCCATAGATATTTTTTGCTCTCTGGTTTTCCATTATTGATGACATGAATATATTTATTTATTTGATCAAAGTATCCCACTATTTTACCATTATTTCTCTCAATCTTACTTGCTCCTTTCTCTCATGTCAAAATAGATCTAGTTCATAGAAGTCCTTTACTACCTTGATTGGAGTGGGTCTAAGGACTACCCACATATTTCATCAATAAAATGGTGAATGAGGAATAGTGGTATTTTCATATTTTTTAAAAGAATCCCACAGGGAAAAACACCATCCTTTGGACCAAGTGTTCATATATGGTCAGAAATCTTAAACACAACATCCAAAATACCCTTGGTATTGCAACACTTGCTCGAAATTTATTATTTGAGGGGCGACCGCTAGAAGGTTCTATTACACTGAAGAAATACAAAATTATATGAGGTTCCATCATTATATTAAATTTTAGGTTGTGAGGTTGTGGAAAGACTTCCAAAAATCCCAGTGAATCTGTATCATATAACGAAGTTGTTTGAACCACAAACCCTAGTGGATTAGGATCATTCAAGGATGTAGTGCAAGGAAAGAAACATAACTCATCTAAACAAATCCATGATATCCTAAGTCCTTGCTTTGTTTAATAATGGAACAAACACCTGTAGAAATTTTGAATAATTTAACACATATTCAACAGAGATTATCCTGATCATGTACTATTGCGAAAAACATACACAATACATAAGCTCCTCTACGTTGATCATCAATATAGAAGCATCAATAACAATAAAACATCAAGAGCATTCACAACCATTAAACA